>CAMOHE010048467.1:3772-17052 GCA_946598075.1 Artocarpus hirsutus
AGAGAATGAGAAACTAGAGAAGAGAGTGGTGATAGTTGAATATATAGGCATCAAATTAATTGAGGAGCGGGATAGAATTAAATGAGTATTAATAGAAAATGTTATCATATCTCCTACGAAGACTTTTAGCAAATAATGTCAACATAATTGAGGGGACAAATGGGGTATGTTGTAGAAGAAGATGAAGGAGGCATTAAAAAGGTAGTTGAGAAAACATATCGATGTCTCCTGATAGTTGAGGTGAATTAATTCTATGTCTCCAAATGATAAGGATGCTATTTAATTGAGCATTAATGTAGCAGGACCAGATTGGTAGAAATAAGTGATAGGTAGATTTAAAATATTTACTACGGAGACTTAGTAAAAATGCTAAAGTGACATTTTATTCTTATGATTTTACAAAAAATCATACCCGTTAAAATAACGGGTGTTTCATTTTATTACTAAGATTTTGTTTTGAAAATGATGACAATGGTGGAGGAAAAAGAACCAGAAAATTTCTTCAAGATTTTTTCACCAAATGGAAGAATCTCAACATCAAATTATCTTCCAAGCTAAAAGTTTTTACTTTTGATAATGCACCAAAAAAAAAAAAAAAAAAGGATTGGTTTGCTTTCCAAGATCAACATCTCAATGCAAAAATTTTTTTTTTCCCAACCTTTAAGTCTCCAAATCTCAACATCGTTTCCTTCAAATTGATATTTCCCAACAACCGAATGAAATAACAACAACAACAATAATAATAAATTACAGGCCTTGAACCGAAACATTAAAAGCAATAGAATGAATTGAAACCCACCCTTTAATCAATTTCACCATGAAATAGATCTAATAATTTCAATCGTAATGTTCTAGCCATAAAATCTAGAAAAATGATAAAACAAAACATATTGATCAAGAGAATATGATATAACCTTTCAATCATATACAAATTGATTTGCAAAATAAAAATTAATTTTACAATACAAAAAACCATATGCAAAAATCCATCTCTCTTATGAAATCAACTACTTATTTTCATTGGAGGGAGAGGCTAAGGACGCCAACGGGAAAGGGCTCCTCAAGGTTGACAAGACCATCTAAATTCCGTACATTGTCGACGAGAACCCCGACCAAGATCTGATGGTTAGAATTTCGGTGAAGGACAAGGGCCCTATTGGGAAGAAATTGAAGTAAACAATAGTGGCAAACGGGAAGTCTATCACGGCTGTGGCGGAACTCAAAGGCCAACGACTATCTCGTGGTGGCGAACCAGGGTTAGACCATATCTGGCAAAGGGCGACGACTGTGGGGAGAAGGTTGACGACGAGGTCAAACTAACAGTTGTGGTTGGGGGGGCAAAGGCTGACGTCGAGTGATATGTATTTTTGTAAGTGCACATATCGACTAAAGTAATTCAATGATCTCAACCTAGGATGATCAATTTAATTGGTAACTTTATTTAGACAAAATATATTAAGTTTAGACAAAATATATTAAGTTGTAGCAATGAAAATAATGAAAACTAATAAAAATGAAAATAAAATAAAAATCAATCTCAATTAATGAAAACTTATATGATATGGATATACTAAAGTAGACAAATTCAGTTCGATTCCAATTATTAGTATGATAATAAAAATATCTCTACCACATAAACCCACTATCACTCAATGTGAATTCTACCACCCTAAAGATATTACGATTTATGATTCTCTCAATTGTTCACGCAAGTTATACCACTATTGCTTGATGTCGCATGCACCTTACAGTTATTTTTACTAAAAACTATATGTAAAAATCTCCTTCTAGGGTTTCAATTTAGGTCTTCTTATCAATTTTAATATTAGCCAAATATTCAAACGCATTAAGAATTGTAAAACTAACAACAAGCACGAATGATAAGCTCTTAGAGAAATTCAATTTCTTTGAAAGAAAATAAATTAGAAATCAAGCATTCAATGTATTGGCTACACTTGTAGCCCTAGTAACATAAAATTAGTTCATAATTAAAAGAACAAAAATCATCTCCAACATAACATTCATGTTCAATTACAAGACTAAATTAAAAGATTGAGAGAAGAAAAAGAACAGAGAAATCTTGAACAATCTTCAAACTCCTCTCAAGTATGCTCTCCAAAAACTCTTAAAAATTTGCTAATAATATCCCTTGAAAAACCCTAAGGATGCCTATTTATAGGCCGAAAGGGGTGGAGACAAAAAAGGTAAGTTTTGGTGTGTTTTAGGCTTTAAACGCGTCATTGTGTGTGAAATAGCGCCGCAACGCTATGTAATTAGCACTTAAGCACTAAACACTTAAGTGCTATACACCCAATGCTTAAGCTCTTCATGTTCTACCTATTTTTTGCAAGACCATTCTTGAGTGTTGCAGCGCCCACTTATGGGGCCTAGGCACTTCTTGTTTGCTCCAACAAAATGTACAAAAGCTCCTTTGATCACATCTATGCCATTTCAAACCATCATTACTTTAAATTTGGACTCTCTTGCAAACAAAAAATGAAGAACACACATAAAATTCACAAAACACCCTTGAAACCAAACCAAACATTAAGCTTGAAAGATACGTAAGTTATGAGTAAAATCACTCATCAACAAAGGTCTCGTGACGGCTTATTGAGATCAAATGGAGGAAGATGAGGGGAGAGAGAATAAATCGATTGGTTTTTAAAGAGAGACATGAAGAGGGAAGAAAGAGGAATAGGTTGATTTTTTTTTTTTTTTGGAATATTGAGAAGTATAATATGAATCAAGTGTATTTTCAAACTTTTAGAATTACATTGGCCTCGTTGGTATTGTTTTTAGAATTTTTGAAAATGTTTTTACACACTTTTTGAGGCAAAAATTTCAAAAACATTCTCAACATAAGGCCGTTTGTTATTATTTTCAAAATAGGTGAAAATATTTTTGTTTTAAAAAATACAAATTTTTAAAAAATTATACTGAGAGTATTTTTAAAATTTTTACCTCAAAAAAACGTGCGAAAACATTTTTAAAATTTCTGAGAACGAAACCAAACAACAATTTCCAAAAAATTTTTATTTTTTAAAATAAAATTATTTTTATCTATTTTAAAAATATTACTAAACAGACCCATTATATCATCCGTTGGATCAAAATTTAACTGTCCAAAAAGACCATTCCTACACGTGGAGAATTTTGCTTTTATCCATAAAACTATTTCGATTTTAATTAATAAGCAAACAACAAAGCCAAAAGGGCCTTACAGAAAGTCATGTTGAGATGAGACGAACACAATACTTTAAAATAAAAAATTATCGATGTGTCAGGAACATAAATTTGGCACCCAAACTTGGATGACCCTCGTCAAATCCCTACTCTCGATCTTCATCGATCTTAGCGCGTGACTCAACGCGCCATTTAAAACCCCTGCTGTTGCATTGTTTCGACAACGAAGTACCAAGTCCCAAGGTACGATGTCAGTGTCTCTTTTGTAAGTGAAGAATCACACTCAAGCGAAGGCACAGAGCTCCTTTTTTTTTTTTTTTTTTTTTTTTTGTCGTCTTTCTTCATCTTTTTCATTCCCAAGTATCTCTCTATCACATTAAACAACCCCTTTGGCTTGGCTCTGATCATCATTCTTCCCCTCCCGCACAACAAAAAAAAAAAAAAAAAAAAACTCATTTCCTCTTCTGAAATTCCAAGCTCAATTTGTTCTTCGTCACCAAATTGCTCGCGAATGAGGAGAGGCTTCCCAGAGTCTCTCTGTTTTTTCTCGAGGCTTGGACTTCTGTGGTTGGGGCGATCCAGGTTAAACTTTAAGCCCTCTTTTCACACTTCGGCATTTTTATGTCGTTTTCAGTTCTTGAATGATCCTTTTTAAGTGAGCTTTTCCTTCCCGCATTGTCGTTTTAGGGTTCTTGCTTTTTTCCATTTCGAGTTTTTGCTTCAATCTATATCCTAACATTTTGTTTTATTTTATTTTTTGTTTTTAATTGGGTTTGCATGAAGGGATTTTGGGATGTTGCTGCGTGATAAAGATTCAGACTTGGTTTACTAATTGGAATTTATTCTTTTGCTGGTTTTGCAAAATATTTTTTCCTCTCTCTCTTTGTATGTGTTGGATTAATGCGAATTTTGTAGAATGAGGTCGTCTTTTATTGTAAGATAATGGCTGAATTCTGTTAGAGAAAAAGCCACATTTTGTGGAGATCCTTTCATGGTTATGAATTTCTTTTTTTTTTTTAAATGAGTTTTTTTATGAAAAACGAATTTTGGTTTTGAATGAAGAGTTTTTTTGGGCATTAAGTTAGTAGTTCTTTGATGCTAAACAAGGTATTGAATTAATGGAGATATAAATTGAAGTAACACTATAAGGACGAGAAGTCCTCAGAGAGAATATTTAAGAAACCAGAAAATAACAAGACACACTAGTGAACTAAAACACTAAGGTGCTTGCTTCTATATTATATAGTCGATAATGTTTTCTTTTCAACATTTTCATTGTTTAACTTTTAAAGAGGCTTTTACTTCCCAAGTACATTGCATCCAATGGATATTTATCTTTCAATTTTCAGGTCAAATGGGAAGTTCGGTGGCCACGTCGGAAGATTCACATGTAAGTGACACTGAAATGGAGGAGTCTGTAGAGGAAGCTTACAAAGAGCTAAAGAGTGGACGACAGATTGTGAAACTTTGGGATGGGAGTTTTACTTGCCCATATTGCCAAAAGAAGAAAAAGCAAAATTATCTGTACAAGGACATACTCCAACATGCTTCTGGGGTGGGAAACAGTCCTTCAGACAAGAGGAGTGCAAAACAAAAGACCACTCACTTAGCTCTGGCCAAATTTTTGGAGAAAGATTTAGCAGGTGGAGCTGGTCCATCGAAACCCACGAAAGAGAACAATGCCCAGGTTGTTGGCTGTGACAATGATGACAAGTTTGTGTGGCCTTGGATGGGGATTGCGTTTAACCTTCCCACTACGCAGACAGAGGATGGACGATATGCCGGAGGAAGTGGATCCAAGTACAGGGATGAGCTGATAAGCAGAGGGTTTAATCCAACTCGAGTGCGTCCTCTCTGGAATTACCGAGGTCACTCGGGAACTGCCGTTATAGAATTCAACAAAGGCTGGCCTGGATTACATAATGCTCTGTCGTTTGAGCGGGCTTATGAGGCAGATGATCACGGGAAAAAGGATTGGTATGCCCAGAATGGTGAAAAATCAGGTATTTATGCTTGGGTTGCTCGTGCAGAAGACTATAACTCGACCAATATAGTTGGAGAACACCTGAGGAAGATTGGCGATCTTAAAAGCATTTCTGAAATTATGGAGGAAGAAGCCAGGAAGCAGGATAGACTTGTATCTAACCTCACAAACATGATTGAGGTAAAGAACAAACACTTGGAAGAGATTGCAGTGAAGTTTAAGGAAACCTCAAACTCCATTGATACTTTAATGGCAGAGAAAGATAGGCTCCATCAAACTTATAATGAAGGTATATCTTTGTTAGATTGTCTTCTGTACTAAATTGTAATGTGCCTACAATTTTGGTTCATCAAGTGTCTAGCTTTTTCAATTCCTGAAATGTATACTGGGACCGTCAGAATTGTAAAGTAGATTCAGTTTGCTCATTTTTCAGTTGTTATGCTTTCTAATTGTTTTATAAGGTGTTGTCATGTTTTGGTGACCTTAAGTTGGTCCACGTTGCTATTTGTATGTGCAGAGATTAAAAAGATGCAATCAAGCTCACGAGATCACCTTCAGAGAATTTTTAATGACCACGAAAAACTTAAGTCTCAATTGGAATCTCAAAAAAAGGAGCTCGAGTTGCGTGGCACAGAGTTGGAGAAGCGTGAGGCTTATAATGACAATGAAAGAAAAAAGCTCGCCGAGGAGCTTGAAAAGGTTTGGCATTTTGCATTTCATGGCACTTTGTACTTCAGATGATGTGAATATCTAGGAGGTGTTTGAGATAATATCAATATCATTGATGTATAAACTCTTTAGGGAAAAGGGATTTAATGATATAAAATGCAAGGGTGTTACTGATTGACAAGTTGAAACAATAATGCGGTCCAAATGTTTTTGAAAGTTACCAAAAGTGAATGGTGTAAACTAGAATTCACAAGTTTGCTCACGATTCTTTATCTTGTTTGCATGTACTTGGTGGAGTTATTCACGTTTCATTTTGTCGTAGGTTATTTATATGACGGACACATTAAAATAACCTCTGCTATATCTAGTGTCTATGTGATTTTTGGACATTTTAACGCTTAAGGAAGTTAAGTTAGTTAAGATGTTTTTGGACTAAATTACTGCAAAATTGGCCGTTCTTGTGTTTAGCAGGGTGCATATATTGAGTGGCTTGAC
Source organism: Artocarpus hirsutus (assembly GCA_946598075.1). Lineage (NCBI taxonomy): Eukaryota > Viridiplantae > Streptophyta > Magnoliopsida > Rosales > Moraceae > Artocarpus > Artocarpus hirsutus. The sequence continues at coordinate 10,107 of CAMOHE010048467.1, forward strand.
ATGTAAACTATTAAACGGACGTTTAGGTTTCATATGATGTCTTCAGTTTCCCTAAAACCTATTAAAGATTCAAACAATCTTTGTGGGTTTATTTACGGCAGTAAGTTGAGTTGCAAACTTGTATTTATGTTGAATGATGTTGGGATACACCTGATGATACTGACTTTGTTGTTCTTTCAGAATGCCATCAGAAATAATTCTCTTGAAATGGCTGCTTTGGCACAAAAGAAGGCTGATGAAAAAGTGATGAAACTAGCAGAAGATCAGAAGGTTTTAAGTTGTTCTCAAATATTCTATAATAAACGACTTATTTTCTTATGAATTCTAGAGAGATAAAACTTACATAAATGGCAATCAATTTCATCCAGAGGCAAAAGGAGGAGCTCCATAATAGAATAATCGAACTGGAAAAGAAACTGGATGCAAAGCAAGCGCTTGAACTTGAAATTGAGGGACTAAGAGGCTCGTTGAATGTTATGAAACACATGGGTGATGATGATCTAGAAGTTCTTCAAAAGGTGGAGGCAATACAGAAAGAGTTGAGAGAAAAGGAAGGAGAATATGAGGATGTAGAAGCTCTGTATCAAACTCTAATTACAAAGGAGCGTAGGTGCAATGATGAGCTGCAGGGCGCTCGTAAGGAATTGATCAGTGTAAGATTCGTTTTTACCCTCTTGTGAGATTATGTGTTAGAAGATCTTGGAATGTGCCCAAAAGGTCTGGTTTTGTTTTTTTTTTTTGGTGGACATTTAAGGGCTAAAATGTGAACTAACCACAATTGACTTCATTGCAAACTCTAGTTGAGTTTAGGGACCAATTGCTTAAAATGTTCAAGGATGAACCCGTAGAGTTAAAACTACTTAAAAAGTTTAAGAGACTGATTGGAGGGAACATAAGGTGAACGATGATCTTAACTAATTTTGGACTTGTAGGGCTTGAAAGACATGTCAAATCGTACAATTGGTGTTAAACGAATGGGAGAACTTGATAGTAAGCCATTCCTGGAATCAATGAAGAGAAAGTATAACAAGGAAGAAGCAGAAGATGGAGCAATGGAGCTGTGCTCATTGTGGGAGGAATACCTCAAGGACCCAGACTGGCATCCTTTCAAAAGAGCCGTGGTTAATGGAAAACCTAAGGTTTGCCTTCTGTAATTACTGCTAGTTTGGGTCTTCTTGCTTTCTTCTTAGCGCCAGGTTGGCTCTGTTCTGAAACTTGTGTAGTGTAATTTTGCAGAATCTTTGTAAAATAACATCTTTTTTTTTGTCAATGAAACGATCATGATACAAAACCAATGTTGACTTGTTTCACTGGCATAGGCATTCTTTAGCATGAATACAAAAGAGTCTAGTACTATAGGAAAACTCCCACCTGGGTCTTAGAAGTATTTACGTTGCTTAAGTTGTAAATTTGCCTCGAAGCAAAAAGTTGAAAGATATTACAAAATTTCTTAGATAACCTCAGGAATGATGCTTGAGTTTTGACATTGATTCTTCACATGTTTAGAAAAGTATATTTTCCAAGTTGGCATATTAATGATATCTCATATCTATTAATGCCTATTTTCGTGGGTTAGGACTTCCTGTTTGCTTCTGGTTATTATGCTATGATTTTAGTCTGATATGTTTTCCCAATGTCAATTTAATTATTCAGGAAATTATAAATGATAAAGATGAAAAGTTGAAAGGTTTGAAAAGGGAAATGGGTGCCAATGTTTACAACGCGGTGACAAGAGCTCTAATCGAGATAAACGAATACAACCCAAGTGGGAGGTATATTACCTCGGAACTTTGGAACTACCAAGAAGGAAGAAGGGCTAGTCTGAAGGAGGGAGTTGAAATAATGCTCAACCATTGGAGAGCAAAGAAACACCTGCTTGAAATGGATTGAAGGTTGGTTCTGGTTCTTGACGTGTTAGATTTCTTCTTGAGAGTATTTTTCCATTGCTTGAATCAATCTATTTTCTCTTTCAGCAATTTAAGCTGATAAACTGGTACGTAAAACTTTGGTTATAACTTTGCAGGACAATGAAGATTCAATCCCAGGAGCTCAGTACCATGCTAGGGTCAGTATTTCCATTCTTACACTTTTTTGCATTGTTGTTGAGCACCACTGGTGTCGGGCAGCAAAAGACACAGGCAGTGGCCTTGTGGTGCCACATCAATGGCTCCGAAGAGCAATTATTACTCGGAGATAGAAAATGGATGAAACTAATTGGCAATTCTGCTCTTGGTGGTACAAGAAGCTTTGGTTCTCAATTATCCAGAGTAAAATATCACAAACAAGCCAATGACTTTGTGTGTGTGGCGTTGCAGGAAATAATTTGAGTGCCAAGATGGAATAATTATCTTGGAAGATGGAGCGATCACCCATGTCGTTTTCTGGATCCGTACTGTTACGTATAAGGCATCTACTCAAAGATCTCTGTCTGTCATTGGGTTTCATAATCCACGAACTTGTGATGTGTGGTTCTGGAAAACTTGCTAGGAACAACTGCATTTGAGCTAACACTCTAGCATTCGCAGCGATATTGACGTTCAATGTGTAGGAACGACCGTGGTTAGAAAACTTGTTAGGGCATCTAATCCATGTAAATTATTATAACTTCCTCTTTTTTTCCCCTTTCCTATCTCTGAAGTCTTGACAGTTTTTTGTCGGTGCAATCTATGATGAGAAACGAGCCGACAAGATAAATTTAAGGTATTTATGTCTGATACTATGATCATTTGATCATCTTCCTGGGGTGGTGGTGGTGTCTCCGTGTTGTGCCGGTTTTGACGTCTTCGATAAGCATCTCCATCTTATATGAAATTTGACCACAAGGTCCAATATAATGTTTTCAAATTCTGGATCCGTCGGCTCCCTCTTGAGAATCGAAATCACCAGTCATAACGGGAAAACCCTTTAAAAACTATGATGTCAACAGCAACAGACTAAAAAAAAAAAAATAGAAAACTAACCTAAACATATCAGTAATCACTAATATGTCAGGCAACAGATGGCGGACGGGAGTGGCATGTATGTTTGTCAGCAATCTGTCCCTAATTTCACATCTGACTCTACCGGCATGTATAGTCTGTCAGCAATTCCACATCTAACTCTACCACACCACAACATCTGACTCTACCACACCACGAAGCGTAGAAACTAGAGAAGAGATCCTGGTCAAAGGGACAACACTTGAATTATAATGCTACTTGGTTTTCCATGTGCTTGAAAGCAAGATAAACTGCTGTTTAATTAATTAATTAATGATGGTAAACAAGGTCTGTAGGAAGGTGAGAATGAGGAGAATAACGGCAGCAACCACAGAAGCAAGTGCCCATGGGTGTTGGAGATAATCATGCATAACTGCTCGATATCTCGGCCATCTGCGTTGACAATATTTATTCACGTCTGCAACAAGATGGAAATAGTAAACTTCGTTGACAGAAGTGTCATCATAGAGTTGATTGAAGAATTCCGTAGCATCATCAATATTCAACCAGTTCTGAATGATTCCACTTTTGCAAAGTATTTCCATGTCGCCGGTGGTGTTGATGAGGTTGTCCAATAGTATGGCGTAAGAAGTAACTATAGGAGCACAATTTGGAAGGCACTGCTCCAAGCAGATGAGGTTTCGGAATAGAGATTCCGTGTCCCCGTGAATGACTAGCGGCGGAATTTCGAGGACACCATCTTCAAATTTGATATCTAAGATGGATGTTGATGGCGTACCTGTGAGATTACACAATGCAAAATTGTGAAGAGAGAAGGAAGAAGAAAAGATAGAGAAATGTATCTAGGTTTTTGATATTGCAATTGCTCAAAAAAAAAAAAAAATTATAATAAAGGGACATTTTCAGTTTTATTTTCCGCCTTTTAAGATTGTTTAAAACTATATTTTGTAAGTTTGATTGAAGGTACATTTATACTTTTAAATTCCAAATAAATGCTCAATTCTTACCTTTTCTTGGTCACTAATTAACCTGACCAAGGAATGACCTAATAAACAACAAAAAAACAAATAAAAAAGACAAGAAAATTAAAATTAAAAATAAATATGAAGGATACTTGAGCCTTTTTCACAGTCAAAATCAACCTTCGATTTCGATTTAAAAAAGATAAGAATTTAGTCTGAATTTAAAATGTGAAGGCATAAATCTGATATAATCCAAAATATAAGGTTTGATTTTTGACAACTTCAAAATGCATGATATCAAAAATGAGAAGAAGACTAGTCTACCTTTACTAATAAAATAAATAAATAAATAAATCTAATCTAAATCTAATCAAATAATTGCTATTAGTACCCTTCTTGAACTTGATTCCAGCCTCCCTCAGTCTTGTAGCTGAAGGCATGGATTGCCATTCCAAAGTTCTTTCACGTGTCATGCTGGACGATACCACCAATGAGTTCCTCAACAGATCAAGAACATGTTTGCTCTTATGTTCCCTAGAAAGATATGGTGGAAACTGAACTTGGTAACACAAACTCGAATACCCCCAACACTGGACCAACGCAGATAGGGGAAGCTTCTGGACGGACTTCTTGGTAATGTCAAACAAAAGCTCAAGAACCAGCCAAGGAATTTGGTTCTCTAGCAACACTATGTCATGATTTAAAAATTTTCTCATGCAACTCATCATGAAAACTGGGTCATCGGCTTTATGAAGATCCTCGGGTGCATACTTGCAGAACAGCTCAATGAGAAAGCAACCATCAAGTACCATAATTTTTACGAACTCATCCATGCTGATGTGATCGAAAGAATCGGCATAACAATCACGAGCCTCTTGCTTAACTTCGCTAATGGCTCCGACGAGAGTCCTTAACATTGCCTTTGAATCTGGGAAACTAGAGATGAGATCGTGCAAATACCTCAATTTGATTTTTTGTGTGACTTTGAGATGTTCCTCTCCATAATGGTAGGGCCCTATGGAAAATGCATTGGGCGCATAAGCGCTTGGATTGTGCCTGGACAATATTTTCGGGACCTTGAAGATGCAGCATCGAGGTGACATGGTCATGTTAGTAGAGTCCATCATGTTCTCTAATTCATTTGCCAGTGCATCAAATTCATTTGTAATACTATGATCTCCTCCATGCTCTGCCATTGTGCTGATTATGATATTCTCTAAGTAATCAAGAAAACATAGATAAGCCAAAAAGAAGATTTTTTTTTTTATAGCAAGCAAACAGATTACTAAAAGTTTGGAGCATATTTATGCAGTCACAATTTTGAGCAACAAAGCACTGTCTTCAAATAAATGAAAAACCCAACACAGGAAAAGAGTTGCTAGATATGCTCTAATTTCATTCATCCACGTGCTTGTTATCCTTGAGAGCATCCTTGTAAGGAGAAAATAAAATTGTATAAAACCAAAAAAAGGTACGGTACCGAAAAAAGAAAAAGAAAAAAACAGTTGGGACCGTGTTTTGGCTGGTTTAACCGGCAAATAGTTATACATACACGGGTTTTTTCCCTCTTTTTATGCAGTAATAGACCAAATAATAAGCTTGGAAAAGTAGGAATGCATTCCGGTTATAGGTATAGGCTAGTGATAAATCTGCACTTATATTTTTAATATTGAAGTTCAAACGAGTAACAAAGTAAAAGAAAGAACGTATTGGCTCAAAAAATGTTGGATTGTAAAAAGAGTGACTTAGAGTAACTAGAAACGCCAGAAGGCATGAGAATTCTAGCCACTAAAACTTCTCTTGAATGCAGGGTGTCTTGACAAGTTCAGTACTCCAATTTACCAGTTCCCGCAGTTACCTAGCAGTGGCAAAAAGATTTACCTTTCCAACTTCGGATTAAAGAGATAAGAAGAAGAAGAAGAAGAAGAAGAAGAAGAAGAAAGAATGAAGATGAAGATCTAAATGAATTATGCAAAAAGAATTCTGCAACAGAGTATTCTTGATTTACTTTTTGTGTGTGTAGACTGCCCCTGGCCAGGCACAAGGAGGAGCAAGAAATTTGGTTGAGATCGGGAAACGAGGTCCAGAGATAGCAACGCCTTAATTAAAGAATAAGGTTCTATCATCTATCCCCTTCTTTCTCTTTTTTGGTGGAAATTGGAATCTTTAGAAGGAATGTAACGCATTAATTAAAGAATAAGGTTCTATCATCTATCCCCTTCTTTTTCTTTTTTGGTGGAAATTGGAATCTTTAGAAGGAATGTAAGGTAGCTATTTTATTTGGCCATGGGAAGAAGAACTCTCTCTCTCTCTCTCTCTTTATATTTCAAGGAATGATGAATTATGTTATTGAAAAAGAGGACAAAATTTTTCTTTTTTTTAATATTTTATATAATATTTGGAAGTCTTTTTTTTTTAATACTTAGTAGTCCATAATTCTATAATCGTTAATTTTTTTTATTAAAACTTAGTAAAAAATTTTGAAATTTAAAATGATATAGGACAGGCTCTATATGATTTGGGCTTGGGCTTGGCACAACCTTTCAAGGACTAAGGCTTGAGCCCAGACTGGGCCTGAGGGGTTTTCTTTTAGGCACGGCTCAAGCACAACCTTTTATTGTAGGGACTTAAGCCTGACACGACCTAAACTTGTCATGAGTATAAAGTCAAAAAGATGTCGGCCTGACACGATCTTTTGACACCTTTATTCGTACCCAAACATTTAAACTTATACAAAATGGAGATAATAATTTTTTTGTGTCTCTTTTTCACTTCTTACAAGTCACCCAACGCGGTATCCATGTCAGGTGATACTGCAAAATCAGAATAGGAGGTGAACATCTTTAAAAAACCCCTCAAAGGGAGTTTTTCCTCGTGGGTGACTTCCCCATATAATTCAAAAGCGTGAAATAAACATTTTTTAAAATTTAAATAGCATGTTGAAGCAGAGGACATAATTTATAGGGTGTTTATGAAATTGATCTTTAAACATAGACAACATGACATTTATTATAAGAGTTGAATTAAAATATAATAATAACATAT
>CAMOHE010048468.1:0-30128 GCA_946598075.1 Artocarpus hirsutus
CGTCCAAACAAACATTCTCCACCCGTGGATAATATTACTACCTTCCAGTATAAATGGATCAACTTTTAAACCTGTAAAAAGTAAAAATAACCTATTTACCAACTTATCATAAACAATAGGCCACATTTTAGCCTTTGATTTTCCTTATCATCCTATTCGTTGTCCTAAATGGGAATCAACAAATGGAAAAAAAAAAAAAAAAATTAGGGAAATGACCAAATTTCCACTCTTCTTTACATGCATTAACGTGGTATTGGGGAAATTTTGGCGATTGATGTGTCTACATTTGATGTGTTTAAGAGAGTGATTTGAAACTTAAAGTTTTAAACTACAAGAATAAAAAGCTCTCATATGCTATAGTATAAAATAAAAATGTACTAATTTAGGGTATTGGGGAAGAATATTTAGAACTAATTTTAGTTAAAAACATTGTAGCATATGATAACTTTACACTGTAACAATTTTTTTGCTTTTTTTTATAACCGTTAAGAGTTTTATACTATTTTTAGTTAAAACCAATTGGTTCTAACTAAAAACAAAATACTCTAAACCCTCATATGCTACAGTATACGGTGTAAATAAAAATATGCTTAAGGTAAAGCTTCGTATACCATAGTGTGCATTTTAAACTTCAGAGTTAAAATCTCTTCTCCTTAGTATCCTAATTATACATTAGTTACTACGTTTTCACGTAGTCCGAAGTGGAAACGTGGAATCCCATTTAAAATCAACAATAGTGCATTTTTTTTTTCAATTAAGCTTCTGGTTGGCCAAAAAAAAGTTGTGGAGTATTTTTTTTTCTCTCAAAAATGGGTGATATTATTTTGGAATAAGTGAGGAAGCAAAAGTTATTAAAGATCTTTCCCCTCTTTTTGGCTTGGAATATTTTGTTTTTTCTCCTTGTATTATTTTCTTTGCGTCCCCCCATAATTAGAATTTACTATGCTAATTATATAATATATTTATATAGAGAGAGAGAGTTTTGTGAAGAGTTAAAATGAAAATTTTGATTAACTTCTTGGTTGTAAAATCTCGTAGGTGCTCGTGAAGAAAAAAAGGTGATTTTGGTGAAGTGCACAAAAACAAGTGAGTTTTGTTGAAGTGCATATACATAAGAGAAATATATTGTTTTTAGATTTTAGATGTCTTGCTTTTTTGGTTTGTTAGATGAAAGGTGCTACCACCACTCTTTTTTATATTTTCTGTAGTTAATGTCTAACATGTGAAATTCATTATTATATTTTCTGTTTAAATAATAATTTATCATGTGAGTAGAGTTCATTTGTTAGACTCTAAATGCATATAGTGCCAAAAAGAGTGAAAAAGAGAGTGTTTAAATAATAATAATGTCTAGCAGCACTCTTTTTTATATTTTCTATAGTTAATGTCTAACACGTGGAATTCATTATCATATTTTCTGTTTAAATAATAATTTATCATGTGAGTAGAGTTCATTTGTTAGACTCTAAATGCAAATAGTGTTAATGAGAGTGAAAAAAAGAGTGTTTAAATAATAATAATGTCTAGCAACACTCTTTTTTTATATTTTATGTAGTTAATGTCTAACACGTAGAATTCATTATCATATTTTCTGTTTAAATAATAATTTATCATGTGAGTAAAGTTTATTTGTTAAACTCTAAATGCAGATAGTATGAAAAAGAGTGAAAAAGAAAGTGTTGTTAGCATTTTTCCTGCTAGAGAAGTAAACGTTAAAAACTAAAACAACTTTTTCGAAAACTTCCTTTCTCCTTTAAAATTTTGGTGAGACTCAGTTATGCTTAAATGAAGCACAATAGACATCTGCACGAGCATCAAGGATGCTTGCATTAGGAGGGATTATTATCCTCACATGAGACGAGGTTGGTGTAAGAGAGATTGTAGTATATCTCTTACATGTTATAAGATCAAAGACACAAAAAAAATATAAAAATACACATCTTTTTAGTGTATTTGAAGTCAATGAGTGCCTCGCGGTGCTAGGATGTACAAAACACGGTTTTGAGGTAGAAAACCCAATGCCTTGACCTAGGTGTCTAGCGTTGGACACTGACTAGTCCAAGTGCTAGCGGCATGGCGCCCCTAGAAATGTTAATTTCGAATAGTTGTATCACTTGAGTTGTTCTGAATCAATATGTTTATCAGTTGTATATTCTTTGTAATAGATATAGTACTTCATGCAAAGGATATCTTGGCATGAAAGGATGAATTTATGTGAAAGACTGCAGGATTGTATTGGTTGTGTCCATTCATGAAATGACACTCTTACGTTCTAATAAATTTTTGAAAATTTACAGATTTCATATATTGTTCTAAAACACAATATTATTGCTAGATATTGTGTTCAAAGGTTTGTTGTATCTTGGAGGTAATTTGCTCCTCGTTAGCAAACTTTACAGTGAGTGCAAATAAAACCTTGAAGGAAAGTATTCGTCGTACGTTTCAAACACATCTTCCTGTCATTTTTCAAAATAACACATTTTTATTAGTTGGGTGTACCATGTAAGTAAACTGATGTGGTTCACTCACTTTACTGAATAATTCCTTGAAACAGTGAGCTTCAAAGAGAATTTGAAGTTTTTGTCCAATGGAAGATTTTGGTATCAAATTAAGGGAAAATGAGCAAAATAACATATTTTTGAAACTTTTTAAAGTAAATAACAGGTTTAAAAAATATTTAATAGTAAATAACAGATTTATGGTATAAATAATTTATTTACCATGTAAATGAAAATTACACACCGTAAATAAGAGGGTTAATAAATTATTTACATATTAAATTTATTTATTGTATAAATAAAAATTATTTATATTGTAAATAAAAACATAAATAAATTATTCACTATAAAATTATTATTTATTATAAATATTTTTAAAACTTTTTTTTTTTTTACTGCAGTTAGTTTTAAAAAGTAATATTTAGAACAATTTCTCTTCAATTAATGCCGCTTAAAGGTGTTTGCGCGTTACTCTTTACGCTTTCACAGTCTCATGGTATCTAAATCACCAAAGACAACGGGCCCATTAGGACTTGGCCACCAGATAAGAGGAAATTAGGCAAAATATAATTTTTTTTTTACTGCTGTTATTATTATTGTACTGTATATATATATATATATATATTTTTTTTTTTGCTTTTTTGATCCATGTTATTTTTTCTAGCTCAAAAACTAAAATACCCTTAAATAACATATATTTATTTAACTATAATCTAAGATATTTAAGAATATTGATGTTTTTATATCTATTAAAAATAGTATGTTTTAGACTTTTTCGTAAAAGTGAAAAATTGAAAAGCAATTCCACTTGACTGGTATTTCTCAAATTAACCCCTAGACTAAAGGCTCTTTGAGTTTTCATTGAATTTCTACGTGACCAGCCCCCTTTTTAATTTTTTTTTACAAGATTTTCGTTAATATCGTGGGGTCTACTTTGCTTTTCTGGTGGATAAGTCACATTCCCCATGTGCGCCGCTTAGTCTCCATGTAGATCTTATGTGACTGGTTTGTGTAGGTCTCACCAAGAACTAAACCGTCTCTCGCACCCAGGATGTGCTACTTATGTGACTCTTTTGACTCCCTCAATCTGCATAGCCGTTTAATGAGCCTTTTAGAACCTTCATGTTTCTGTGATCCTTCAGCTCCCCGGCCTTGCTCAGCCGGAAGTGAGATGTTAAAAACTCTTGCCCTTTTGTTGTCGATGTGTATCCGACCATGAGATTTTGATTTTTTTCATTGGTACGTTGGACCGTTACCGTATCGGTGACGAAGTCACCAAAGGTCCCTCAATTTTACAATCATATGTATTTGTATTAGATTTATCTAAATCCCCCAAAAATTAATTCATTTATTTTTTTTCCCTCAAAATTGAAAATGTTACATTAAATCAAAGTCAAGCTTATGTTTCTAAGAATACAAAATCTTTTCCGAGTTTCCATTATATTTTGAAGTAAGTGTCTTTTGAATTTTTTTTTTCTTGATTTTTTTTTCTCCATAGTCTACGTAATCTTTTTCTAAAAAATAAGGTAAACACAATAAATTTTTTAATAGAAGGCATATAGAAAGTAGAACATTCTAACAAAGTAATCAAATTTTATATAATTGTCACATGTTTGTAGCGTTTAATTTCTTTTGTTTTTGTTCGACATTCTACTTGGTATTGCACAAAAAATAGAATTCTTTTCTCTAGCGTTTAATAAAAATTCATTGAATGTAGGGTAGATTTAGAAAGGGAAGAAATTAGTTTTTTGTAAAACGGTAATGCTCCTTTTGATAACAAGGAAAGAAAATAGAAAGGAAAAGAAAACTATGAAAGAAAGGAAACTGTAAGGAAATTAAAGATTTTAATTTTTTCTCTATTTGTTTGGTATGTGAAGGTGGAAAGAAAATAATTTTATCTTCTCTTGTTTGATATTGTAAGAAAAATCAAAGGAGTGAAAAAACTACTATTAATACAATTACTGTTTTGCCCAAATATTATTTAGCTATTTCTCTAACTTAGTACCCAAATTTTTTATTAGAATTTTGATAGAAAAGGACAAATTGGTAACTTTACGTTTTTTGCATTGTTGTCAAACTTTTCCCTCACAAAATCCATCCATATTTAGAGAGATCAATTTTGGTAGGACCATGTTATTTCTTCCACATATTTTTCCTTTCCATTCTAATTTCTTTTCTACCAAACACCCTATCATATCAATTTTCGTCCCAAATCCTTCTAATGTTTTCTTTCCCTCCACTTTTCACTCATACCACTCAAAGTATAAAGATTGGATATGTATTTTGTTCTAGTGACAAGTTCTTGAGATCAAAAAGTATTGGTGATCTTGCATAAAAAATGATATAGAAATATTTATATCTTATGATTTACCTGATTTTGGTATTCATTGTTATACTTGTTTGTCGTCGTCGTCGTCGTCGGTGTTGTTATTCGGGATAGACATTTTTTAATATTCACTTTTATTAAAAATTAATCGCATAATCGAATCTAGAATAAGTGTATATGTGTCAAAATTATTTGTAAAAAATTTTCTATTTGTTTATCTTATTGATTGATGGATGAATAAGGGAATCAAGATTTATTGTCCCATTTTTCTATCTCTTTAGTTGTCTCCCAATTAAATTTTAATACCTAAACGAATTGTTTAAGTACTTTTAATAATTTAGGTCCTATTTATATGTTTAGGTTATTGATTTAAATGATGTGTTGAATCAAGATTTATTGTCTCATTTTTCTATTTATATGTTTAGGATGAATAAGGGAATCAAGATTTATTGTCCCATTTTTCTATCCCTTTAGTTGTCTCCTAATTAAATTTTAATACCTAAATGAATTGTTTAAGTACTTTTAATAATTTATGTCTTATTTATATGTTTAGGTTGTTGATTTAAATGATGTGTTGAATGACATGTCGAATAAGTAGTAGGGAGTAGGAAGGACAACCAAGAAGCCAAGAAAATAGAATAACAAATCTGGACTTTGAATGACAGTTTATTTATATACATTGAGGGAATAAAAAATCTTCAATGATCCTAACCATAAAACTATTATGCAACATTTTGGGCATACAAACCTATCGAGAACCATCATAGTTTTAATACTTGTTTATTTTGGAACTTCTGCTATGGTTATTAGCCCCTTGATCGAAATTTCTGGCTTGATCACTGTCCCGGTTGCTCCCTAATTAGCCATTTCGCTAGACAATTGTGAACAGAATGTCCCATTCATATTTGAGCTCTCCCCACAAGCGTTTTCCACTAGATCCCAATTAGAGACAAGCGAACAACGTAGCGGCTTTGTAATATCAAGCTTGACTTGAATCCCCGTTACGTTGCTAACACATCGACCGATCTGCAAAACCCTATTGTCTCCCTTATTCGTTCTCCGTTCCTCTGATCATACTTGAAGGTATTATGTTGTGGACTTGCACCCGGAAGTTGGTAAAGAAGTACTCCACTCCTTGGCTTTCTGCATCATCCATCTGTCAAGTTCAACCACTCTGTTCTTCACCACAACATTGGCGAACACACCCCTAATGCTCAACTCTTCAGAAACCCTCCACAACTTTCTCATCCAATCGTAGAAAGTTCTCTTATTGTAGGGACGAGTGGTGAAAGATGACTGGTTTTGACCGCCTCGCGCTGCTCCACTACCTCACCATAAACTTCAATCACGTCAACCTCATATGCAGCGAGTGGAAAGGTGGATTTCTTCCTTTGTTCAAGGTAAATACAATCGATAACCACCTTATACCATGCCCTTTAACGGACTCAAATAGAAAAAGATGTAAAAATTAATTAAAAGGCATTTCAAATTTTACAATGACATGACATAACGTGGTTGTATAATCACCTTTAGGATAACAAATTTGAACAGGGGATACAAGTCCTCTTAAAGAGTTTTTTTTTCTTTTTTTTTTTTTGAACATGAATGTCAAAAATGTTCAAAATGTCGTTTCACCAACTATAACTTTTAAATTTGATAAGACTTAATGTGTAAGCATCTGGTCAAAATTTCTCAAACCCAACCATCATTCAAAACAAAAACCAGCAAACTGTAGTCTGTAAATATACTCATGTAATTTACTATCAAAGAAGAAAGGAGTTTAAATATCCCAAGATGAAGCAGTTGTGGGGTGGGGGTGCTGGAAAAAAGAATCTTACAGTTTTCCACCTGAGTATTATTCATCACAAAAAAAAAAAAAAAAAAAAAAAAAGCCTTCCATCTTCCCTAGATTTTTCTCTCATCAAATTGATTGCAAACAAGCTATTACCTCAGAACCGCAGGGGAAAACGGGGGACAGAAGGTACATGCAAAAGATGTTCCCTTCAAAGATACTAATTCAAAGAAGGACATGCACATAAAGGAAAACAAATGGAAACAAAAAGTCTTCAGCCGGATTGATCCTCAGAAGCTTCTGAAGAAGGAGGCGAGTGTACCAAAGAACCAGCTTGTTTAGCTGAATCTTCCGATAGCCTTGTTTCCGAATTCTGACTTTTGTTGCTCAATGGTTTTTGCACCATATCAAAAGATTTTGATGGTACGAAGTGAGAAGTCTCGGATGTCGGGACTGTTGCAAAGCTTCTTTGATAACCTAGAAAAGTTGAATCAAGCATAGCAGGAAGGCTCAGAGTATAGTTATAAGGATGAGACAAAAAGGGGTGATCAAATTTGCAAGTTGGACCATATTTGCATATTCCAGACATACTGTAATATGAACATACAGCTTGCCCCTGCACGCATAGACAAGAAGAGAGTTCATCCATTACAAGAATAACATAAAAAAATATCATTTATTGAATGACAGTTACAGAACATGCACCATAAAAGAAACTTACAGGCCGTGATGGAAGTCCAAGTGGGTTGGGCGCAAATTGGGCAATCCTTTCTTTTGGGTGGTGATACTTGCAATCTGTACCATATTTGCAAAACCCAGTGTTCATAAAGTGTCGGCATTCTGGTTGATCCGGCCTCTCAGGGAAACTTGGACTTGAATTTGCTAACAAGTGCATTTGTCCGGTGGAACCCGACTCCCCGGGATTCCTAGAGTTGTACATAAGATTTGATCCAACAATACCAGCGGAAGACACAGGGCTCATGTTCCCCTAATTAGAAAATATAAGCATTGTCACAAAAGAAATCAACTTGAAGGAGCCATCCCCAATTCTCAACACAAGGAACTAATAATCTCTCTTCTAATTGGAATTAAATTTTTGTGCCTGTACAAGTATTTCTAGGTTATTCTTGAGGTTTGGCAAGAGGAAGAAAGCCTAGAAGACCTAGTGGATAAAAAAGCCTCCAGCCTTGTACTAAAACACCACTTAGTGGGAAACTCATAATCAAAATGAATCTTTATATATGTATGTACGCATGTATGTATGCTCTAATATCAACTTTTTAAAACAGATTGACGTGGCATGTGAGTTGATCTTTAATTGGCAGGTGTTTAGAAGATCGCCACCTCAATTAATAACAAGAGATTGCATCTAACAAAGAAAAGATGACAGCTCATTGATGTATCAATCGGTATAGAAGAGTAAGCATTAAAGTTGATGTCCTTGGCATTATTCAACACATAGACATATAGCAAACACTTCTAGCTCATAAAGTTTCATATCCTGCAAAGAAAAACTGACACTCAAGTCCATCTCCCACCAAGACAATAAAAAATGATGCGAAGGAAAAGAGAGAAAAATTCAGAGGAATAGACATGTTCGACAGCAGAACAAAAAATAAATCTTGGGACTACCGTACACTGAACTTCTATGTCAACTGTAATTTATTTAATAAATTAACATGCCTATATTAGACCTATGAAAAAAGACTGGCTGGTACAAGGAATATAGATTAGAAGAACAAGCCTAACAGCCTCACATTCAGCGAAAAAAGCCCGACAGCCTCATGACATTAGTTGAGAAGACAAGCTATTAAAATTTTATTTGATTTAAGAGTTCATATACTGACCAAGTAGGTGTTCCAGCCTCCAGCAGAGATAATGCCTTGAGAAGGAGGAACAACAACAGGCACATAAGGTGGTGGCTGTGGACCAGAAACATAGGGAGCTCTTGGAAAGGACCATGCAGGAAGGCCACCTGCATAAGGTAGATTTGAAGAAGGCAGCACCGGGGAGCCTGCAGATCCAAAAGCAGGAGGGGAAGCAACGGGAAATATGGTTCCAAGAGAAGCAGGCTGGGGATGATTAAACTTGCATGCAGGTCCAAACTTGCATGATCCAGTTCGCATGTAATAAGGACATGACTTCTCTTCCTAAGAAGAATCAATTTCAAATTTTCAGAAAATAAAGAAAAAATTCTGACACTATTATCACTTTCACATGTAATCGGCAGTTAAATAATGATAAAAGGATGTGAACGACCTGGCGCATGGGGAGACCTAAGATGTTGAATGAAACTGGTCCAGCACCGCGCCTGTCTCTTGGGTGATGAAATTTACAAGTTGATCCATATTTGCAGGTCCCTGTCTTCAGAAAATACTGCAGGAAATTTTTTGGAAGTGAAAAACAGCACTGTATACAAATTTCCACGAAGCATGAATCCGGAAGAAAAAAAAAAAGAATAATTTTACCACCAATGGATTGAGAATCCTAAAACAGAAGAACTAGTGTCGATACAGATTGGGATAACTCTCATGTCCACAATTATGAAACTACAAATATTTTCAATAACAATCGGGGACAATCAACAGAGTACCTACACACTTGTGGAAAGCACAATAGGCTTATCACTAAACAAACAGATATAAAAGAGAAATACATGCCAAATGAAAGGAACAATTATGGAAGATTTATGGCTTGACCTTGCTAAATGAAAGAATATTAATTAATAAACTTTTGTAATAGGAACTGAAGTGCATAATACGTCCTTTAGCAAAGAGAGAGGAAGAGAGCAATATAATAAACTTAAGCACATATTGGAACACAATATTTTGGTAATGCAAAATATAGCAAGTCTATATTAAAAGAAAAAAAAAATTCAGTTGCTATCTGTTTCCATCACAACAAAGATTACAAGGAACTATGTCAATATCTGGTGATGAAAACTGACAAACCCAAAGTACACTAGGAATTAGAAATTGTACATTAATCGTATACTATACAAAATTTGTGAACAACAGATGCTAGAGGCGTTACGTTTCAAATTAGTATTGATTGGAGATTGTCACAGCAACAAACTGCTGATTCTGTATCAAGTAAACAACTTGATCCCACCAACAGATGAGTTATTTAATGTTTCTCCATATTTGATTACTCAGACTACAATCTCTATGCCTATATAAACTTCTACCATGTCAAGTAAACAACTTTATCCCACCAACAGACGCTACTAAATTGTCTTTCATTAATTTTTCTCGCAAGTTGTAGATTAAATATGCTAGCAAACTACTTCATAAGAAGAATCCAATAAGAAAGGGAAAAATAATAGCTCCATTCTAAAAACCTGAAAGGTAAAACTCTTACCCCACAGTCAGGTTGTCCAACTCTTTCAGGAAGATCTCCATTGAACTGAGCACCCTACATTATCGACACAGCAAAACATTTTTTATCATTTAAATTTCTTAAAGTGCAGGCGACAGTTAAGAACAAGCGAAAAAATGTATAGAGCAGAATCAACAAAAAGAAATCTTTTACATGGGATGTAAATCAGAATACAATTACAATTTACAGAGAGCTATTTTCTCTCTTTTTTGGATAACATATATCCTTGTTACCTGTGAAGCATAAGCAGGGTGATTAAAACGACAATTATTTCCATATGCACACAAACCAGTCCTCAAGTAATATATGCAGTCAGGTTCACCAGGTCGATCTGGGAGCAGGTTTGATTGAGCCACACCACCCCCTTCCTGATTGTCATAGATTTTCAACCGCCAAATTGCATCTACAATGCACAAAAGAAAAACTCATTTCAAACGTTTTGACCACAGAGAAAAACACATTTCAAACGCTTTGATCACAGCTCTCAAAACCTCAGTCCATATGATATGAATTACAAAACTTTTCAACAAAGGAAATTAGATTAACTACGTTACCAACAACAACTAAAGCAACAACTAAAGCAGGGATCTTCTTACATCTTGCAAATAAAAATTTACAAAAGGCATGGAAAACGAAACAAGAGTCTTCCTCAATCGTTCAAAACTAAAAACCAACATGTCATCAAAGATAAAAAAGAACCCACTTTCAGAAAAATTCCATAATGATCAACCCAAAATTGTATGCAAAAAACAAGCCTTTTCATAAGCGTCGATATGCATTGCATCTACCACCAAAATTCCTCAAAAAATCAAAAAAAAAAAAAATCAAAATGAACAGGAAGCCAAAAAGCATAAATTTTAAACAATTCAATGATTCCCAACTCAGAACACATACACACATTGCAGTCTTGGCAAAAGTTAAAAAAGAAAACACCATGATCATCACATTCTAGAGCCACCACAAAATCAAATATAATCCATAAAAAAACCATCATCAGATCTCTAATATCCCCAAAAGGGTAGTAAAAAAAAATATGTCACCTTCAATGTTACCATCGGATTGATTTGGATCAGCATTTTTCTGAGTTTGCCGGGTATCTGGCATCGGAAGCACAGGGAAGAGAGCCTTTTTTTTCCTTTTTTTCAGTCTCAGCAATCAAACCCAGAAAAGTTCTTGAATCTCTCAAGCAAATCAGAACAAAGCACTGTCAATCTCTCTCAGAAAAGAAAATTCCCAATAAAGGGTGTGATCAGAGACCAAAGATATGAATGAAGCTGAAGGAAAAAAGAACAAAAAAAAAAAGTAAATGGAAATAATATGGAAGGGATTAAATTAAAAGAAGAATAATTAACCGGAGCGAGATAATTCTGTAGCAACAATGTGAAATCCCAAACAAAAAAAAAAAAAGCAATAGGTATTTCTTATTCGATATCTGGAAAAAAGAAAAATTTCTTCCAAGATTTTTCCGATTTAGAAGTTTTTCTTTTTCTTTTTTTTTTTTTTTTTCTGGAGTAGCTTTTGAATGTGAATGAAACCGAGAATCTGTTAAAGCTTTCTTGCGCTCGTGTACGAACGATAAATTAATTGACAATATGAAATTACCATGTTACCCGCCACGTGTCGCGCTTCTAAGGGGGGCTTGTCGCATCCTGATGTTGATGTCTTAAAAAAAAAAAAGTAAAGAATTTGATGACTTTTTTGAGGGGAAATTTGATGGCTTTGTTATTTACAACGAAAGAAGCATGTAATATTTTGAGAAACCGCCGACATAGTTGCTTTACAAATTAAAACTAAAATTTTATAATATATAAAAGTTTTATATTGTAATAAATTTTTATTCTATAATAATTTATAAGATATAAAAGTTTATATTGTAATAAATTTTTATTTTATATTATTGTATGTCAGAGTTTTAACTGCTATATCAAGATTTTTTTTGAGAAATAGGGGCAAGATATGTTTTAATATTAGTTTATTTCTTGAGGGGAAGTTTTAATTTATTTTTTGCTTAAATTAATTCTTTAGTAAAATTGCCTACCAAAAAATGTTATGTGCAATCCTTCTGCAACGTTTGATTTTGATTCAACGGTGGAAGATAAACACCCTCTTTTGGTAAGGCCCAACCTAACAACAACTTGGAGGTGATTAACGGTGTTTTTCCCTTGGTGGGGCCAAAAAAAAGTGTTGCCATAATAGTAATTTACAAATTAGTTTCAAAAAAATAATTTTAATTTTTCTAGGTCTATGAAATAAAAAACTAATCCTCACCGTTGAATTGATGGTGGCGAACTAATCACCACTCAAATATGGGGTTTTGATGTGGACCCACATGAGGTTTTCGGCTGACCCCACACATAAACAGTGTGACGAAAATGCCCTTCCAAAAGAGGAAGGTGAAGGGCCTTTTTCTCTGTCTTTCGGGCCGTATCAGGTGGATACTACTCAAAGGCCCGTATCTTACTATTTAGTGCCCTCTTTAAATAATTTTTTTTTTCTAGGATTTGGTTTGGCTTGTTGAATTGGGAGAGAGAAACGTGAAAAATCGTCGCCGTCAAAGGGCGTGGAAGAGATTTCGGGCAAAGTTAAAGATGGGGTTGGTGGGCCGCTGGGGGATGTCATGAGATTTGGACCTTTGCATTGTGATATTCCAAGGCACGGTATGGCCCCCACCGCACCCAAGAAAGAACAAAGAAGCGAGCTTTGTCTTGGATTCGCAACGCGCACGCAGAGACGTTCATTTGAGAACATAAGGTTTAGCAATTTAAATTTTACGAGTAAATATAATTAGATTGAATTTAATTTTTTTTGGTTCAAACTATATTTTTAAACAACCTCTTATTTCACTTGTTGAGGTCATAAAATTGTCTTCTTCTTCACACCTCCACGTTAAAATGATGCGCGACGAACTCAATAACACATCGTTTTAGGAATTTGTTATAAGGTGTTTGAGAAGTGTGGTTAGAACTAATTTTGTAGTTATTAAATAGTATAAAGCTCTCGCATGCTATAATAAAAGGCAAAAAATTACAATAATGTAAGATTCTTATATGTTATAGTGTTTTAAACCATAAAATTAGTTCTAACCATACTTGTTAAACACCATATTAAATGTTTCTAGTTTTATTGACGCATCTTTTTAGATATGTATCATGAAATTTATGCCTAAAAAATTGAATAACAAATAAATTTTTTTCAAAACATATTATTTGACTCTAAAGAGTATTACATTTGATCTATGGATCATTATATTTTTCAAATGTCAACCTTGCTCCTTTTTTTTTTATTTATTAATTGTGTCATCATGCTCTCACTCAGTGCACAAAACAACAAGGGAACTTAAGCTCATGCTTTCGTCTAATAGTATCGAAAGAGCGCAAGTCATAATAACCCAAGCCATATTCGGTGGTCCATAGAGAGGCGTAATTGCAACCCCAGTACAGATAAGGGGAATCAATTCTTAAATGATAAGAGAAAGAACCTTAAGAGCATCTTCAATGTAGTGTTAAATTGAGGTGTCAATGGCAAATTTAACATTTGAGTGTAAAAAACACTATCCAATGCATTTTCTATATATTAAATTTGTGGCAAATTTGTCATAAAGTTTAACATATAGAAGTTTAACATTTAATTCATATTGGTTAATAGATTGACTTTTTTATTTTAATAATTACATTCTTCTTACTTTTAAATTATTTTAATATTAAAAATTTACTTTTACATGTTTCAAGATTTAATAATTGTGACAAAAGATAAATATAACATTTTAAATAGCATTATGCATTAGAGTATAAAATAAAATAACACATCAAATATACTATTTTTATAATTTTTATAACAAATATAACATTGATATTAATATTTACGATAAAGATGGTCTAATAGGTAATCTTCTTGCTGACATCCATGCCGCCACCACCAGAATGGTTGCTCCTTTTTAGTTATTTCGCCTTTTTTTTTTAACACTTTTTAAGAAACTAGTAGTGGAGAAGAAATCAAGGTCAAATTTACTCCACAAAGCATCAAGTTATATGCCCAGTTTGATTAATTTACAGTTTTATCAATCTGTGTGTTTTAAGTTTGGTAATTTAAAGTAGCCAAGTTATTATTATTTTTTTTTTTGTATTACTTGGTATCGATAGTTGAATTATAACGGTGTCTTTTTCAAGGGAATGTAACAGTGATATTACTTGACAAGAAATACCTCGACACTTTTTATATAATAAATAACAACAACAGCAACATTACGATAAATGAATAAATAAAAAGAAAATACAATGATTAGTCCACGTCGAGAGGGGATTCCACTAGAAGAATGTTCATATTACAGTTTTGAGTATTCTAACAAAGGTGGAGAGGTCCAGCTCAGAGCCTCAAACAGTTTGTTAATTTTTGAACAGGTGTAATTCACTATTCATCGAAGTGAGTGAATTTTCAGGAAAACGAAATGAAAGAGACTCGGCTGACTTTTTAGTCGGAAGGGCATGGTTGTCCAATAAGGTTAATTTTGGCTCAGAAATTTCTTTGCACGTTTCCTTGTGTGGGTCCCACAGAAAAGTGAATTAGGACTCTGAGCCAATATAGCCACCCCTTTTTTTTGTGGGGGGGAATTTTCGGGTCGGAGAAAAACTTCCATGCCGTGGATGAATCATATTGTTTTGGTCATTAAGATAATTTTTTAATAGCCTAATTTATAATCATTATTGTTCAAAATTTATAATACTTGATGTATAATTTTTTTTTGTTACAGATCAAACAGTTAAAAAGTTAATATAGTAACTAAAGCAATGAGCTTTATTGGTGGTATAAAATTATTTTTTCTATTAAAAAGATTAACCTATTGAGAAAATTGGCTAGGTTTTTTTTTTTTTACAATTTCTCTAGTAGGTACAAAAAACAATATTGATCAATGGGTATATGATTTTTAGCTATTAGATCTACAAAAAAGAATGATTTTGGCCAAATCTAACGATTTTAAGATGTATATTATCGATGGAGTCCTCATTGAAAAAGTTTTTTTTCCCGAAGAAAACGGCAAGATTTTTTTTTCTAGGAAGAAAATAGCCCAACTTGATTTCATATTTTAGAATTTCAAAAACATTTTATTCTTATTTTAATATTGGGTAGGTTCCCCAAAAAAATAATAATAATAAAGACAGATACATGGTGGGAAACATAAGATCCCCACCTATAAGGAATAATTCAACAGCCTAAGGGCTAGTTTGTTTGGCGTATTAAGCTAACCCTCTGAACTAAGTCTAAAGAATCCTTTGGGTAGATATTTGCTTCCACAAAATTCAAATCAAATAAATCCTTTGAATCCAAGTTTTTAAAGTTCTACCCCCCTTAAACTTATTGGACTTGGGAACAATTTACTACAGTAAAATCCTATATTTTATCTCTTATATTTGTGGAAAAAAATCATAACTTTTTTTATTTGATATCTAATTGAGACAATTTTTATTTAATTATGTTTCTAATAAAGAGAGGAATAAATCAATATTTAGATTGCATTTTTTTAATATCATCAACATTAAGATTTATTAGATTTGTTAATTAATTAAAAACTTTTTCTATTATCTATCCAAACATAAATTATAAATTTTAATTTTATTTCATATTCAGATTAACACTTTAAATAAGTATCTAAATGTCAACTCGAATAGTAATTCAAATCACATAGCTCAAATTAAAATAATTTAAATCAATACAATTCGAATCTATTAACTAAACGGACCCTAAATTGTTTTGATTTATACTATGGCCCAATTGTTGGAGGAGACCTAGAAGAGTGGGTAGCAGGGGATTCTAATCTCTTCTCATCAACTTCCCCACGTAAAAATAACACTCAGGCCAAGAAACTCAAACAAAGGCATCTCTTCATCTGCCTTCAATGGCTTCTTTGTTGATTTGCTCTCCCACACCTCCGGTAGATTCAAGACTAAAGCAAAATCGTTTTATTTTAGGATTTTTTTTTTATTTCTTAGATTGAAGAAATGACTTTTATTAACATAAAATCTAAATCTAAATGAAGGAATACCCAATAATTTAAACGAAGAAATTTTCTTATATACTTATCATTAAAATTTCCCATAATATCCACTAAAAGAAACTCATTAAATGCAATCTCAATTAAAAAAAACAAAGAGAGAAAAAACTAGAGTGCGTTTGGTTGGAGTACTCTTTGGACTTAATAGACCTAAATTAGATACATGTTTATTTTCCCTAAAATTTAAATTAAATAAGTATCAAAAATCTAAATTTTTAGAGTTTTAACCCCTTAAACTCGTGATACTCGGATATCTTTACTTCAGTAAAAGTTAAAATTCTTTTTCCTATTTTGAAAAAAAAAATCATAACTTCTTCGTTTGATATCCAATTGAGATAATTTTTTTTTCATTGTGTTCCTAGTGAAGAGATGAATAAATAAAGATCTATATTGTATATTTTTTAAGATCATTAAATTAAGATTTTATGAGATTTGTTAATAAATTAAAAAAAAAAATTTCACTGCCTCTCTAAGCACAAATTTTAATTTTATTTCATATTCAGATTAAAACTTAAATGCACATCTAAACGTCAATTCAAATCATTAATTCAAATCACACAACCAAATTAAATCATCAATTTGAATCCATTTACCAAACGGCCCTAAGTTATCAAACACCAATGTTGCTAACTCGTCGGACTTGACACATGGGCACCTGCCGCAATGCTTCTTTTAACTCACCACGGTGTTTGATCTCATGTGATAATACCGCCAGCACCACCATGATTAGAAAACAGTGGCCATCAAAACCCACCATCTCTCTATAGATTTCGGCCAAAAACGCCATCATTCAATGTCATAAAGTTGAGACAAACTCGGACTATGCTTCACTAATCTGCTGCATCCCTACCACGACTCAGTGTCAGCCATGCAACAAATCTAAGCATCGTGTCGATCAACTCCCCTAGAATCGTGCAAGAACCATCGAGATTCGAAATAATCTGGTGTGGTGTTTTTGGAACTTCGGAAGCATGCAGGCCACGAAGGCGCTACTCAATGTAAGCGAGACTGCTGTTAAAAAAGGCAAGATAGACAGAAGATGAGGCAAGATCGTTGTCTCCATGTTGGCACAATCGTCGGAGAACTTTGGGAGGAGGGGGAGAAATTAAGTTGGATGATTTTTTTTTTTTTTCTAAAGATAGAATGAAAGAAACAATCATGATTGTTTTGGTCCTTATTTTCTATTATATTAAGAAGATCATTTTGAACCAACTTTTAATCCAACTACCCTTGTTACTATTCCATCGGTGAAGAATATTAACATTCTCCACCACAACTTTTCCTAGTAATAATGTTGGGTAAGTAAAATGAAAAATGTTTTGAGCGCTTCACACAACCGAAACAAGGGATAAAAGCCACTTAATAAGGTCCACATGTGACAAAAGACAATATATATATATATATATATATATATACATATATATCTTAATGCAAGTGACAAAAGACAAGTTGTGAAGTAGCAAATAAATTTTTCAGCAATTATATATTATGATAACTAGTTAAATAAAAATTTCACCACAATCAAATTGTTAGCATTTTGAATACATGTATATTGATTTGCTTCTTATTTAGTGTAAAATAAAAAGATTATTATAATGTGTTTGATAAGTGTAGTTAGAACTGTTGGGTACAATTTGGTCAGGCCCAAATTGTTCAATAAAGGCCTAAAAGAAGGAATTCAAATATCAATCAGAGCGAATCGAGCCCAAAAAGAGTGTTCGATTTGAGGCAAGCTGGTGTGAGAAGCACTACTTGCCTAGCATTCAGTCGAGTTGAGGCTTCAATTCGATTGAAGGTTACGTTTCAATTACAGCTATTTATTTTGTCGTTTAAACCAACAATATTATTGTAGATTTGCTCAAGTGTTAGTTTGACGGAATTCATATGCACAATTTGGAAGTTACAAAAAGAAAGGTGCCAAGCCATGAATTGAGGTGTGGAGAAGTCTAACTCTTATGTCTGATCATAGACCGACATGTGCCCCATTACTATGTGCATCATTGTCCCCACTCCTTCCATCAATTTGGGGCCACGATCTCACACTGTCCTCTCTATAAAGGAATCAGCAACTTCATAAGGGAAACATGATAGATTCTACAAAAACTCTGTAGAAATATTTTCTTATTCATGTATCATTTCTTTTAGCATCTTTGTAATATGTTCTCATTCAATTCATACATAACGAAAAATAGTAGACGTAGCTTTCATTACGGAGAGAACCACTACAAATCTCTACATATGGTATCATTTATTTTTCCAGTATTGTTTGATTTTTCTCAACTTTGTTGTAATTTATTTTCTATAACTATTTTAACAACGTTTTTTGAAGCTAAACAAATCTTAACAATACTGATTTAAGGGCCCAAACTTATAAATAATAAAATATTAAATTGATCTAACATGTCTATATTTAATTATGGATCCAACATTTGTAGTTTGGCACCCACCGTGGGGCCTTCAGATCATCAACTCGAGTATTTTGAAGCTTCATCACTAGAAATGGCTAACAATGCAAACAACCATGATACACCCAACATGTTGAACGAGGAACAATAAAGAGGTCCTCGTTGCAGAGGTAAAAACATTGAAGAAGATGCTTTACAAGCAAACAACATGTTCCTAGGAACAAGACAGACGACTAGAGCAACTCAATAGCAAAAACAACGCTCTTAGGAGTCAATTCAACTACCAAAACTTTCAGTTGATGGCCTTCTCATACTACTACCCATATTATGGGTATTCAATGCTTCCAACCACGAGACAACACAATGGCAGATCCAAACACTACCTTTAGCTAGATAATAGCCTTCTTACAGTCCCATTAAGAGGATGCAACCGCTATACAAGACTCCAATGCCTGCACCACCGACAACAAGTACAACTATGCCAGCACCGACATAATGGTAGTAATTGCAAACACTCAACAGGGCACGAGCAACAAAATCTTCAAATATCTAGAGGACTGGATGAAGAGATCGAGCAAACACGTGAACAAAGGCTATACAAATGCTGACCTAATCACCAAGGCCATCCAGTAAATGATGAAAAGATGCTTGACTAGACGCCAAAATGGTCAAAGAAAAAATCGACCAAAAAGTTTCCAAAGTCATAAGCAAGACCCTAGCATTTAACGACATCTCGAAGAATATTTGCAAGACTCCATTCACAAAGAGGATTACTTCTGTCGTTCTTCCCAAGTATGGAAACCTAGTGTTTGCGAGCTTCGATGGAACCACAAACCCAAAAGATCACCTATTGCAGTACAATAACGTTATCAGTGCAACCGATATTCTAGATTTGATATTAGATGAAATGATGTGCAAGTTGTTTGCACAAAGCTTAAGAGAACTAGCACACCGATGGTTCAGCAACCTACCTGTTAGAACGATCGACAACTTCAAGGAGTTGGCAAACTCTTTTGTAAAAGCTTACTCAATGTATATCAAGACTAGCAAAATAACCAAGGACTTTTAGTTAGTCATTCAGAGCCTAGAAGAATCACTACGGGCTTACATAAAAAGTTCAACAAAGCCATCTTGGAGATTTTTGGATTTGGAAGATGGGACGGCTTGCAAGGCTCTAAACAAAGGACTTTTTGCATAAGTCTTCATTTAAGAACAACATCTGCTCTAAATACCCATAAACGATCCAAGAGGCATTGAATAGAGCTAAGGGATAAATGAATCTTGATGAATAGAATAAATAATGTGGGCGATAGATAGTAAGAAACAAGAAACAAAATAGAAGGTTGAGAGACCGCCAAAGGCTCGACTAGATTGAAGGGGATGAATAAGAAAACCATCGCAAAAAGAGTGGAGAAAGAAAGAAGAGTGCAAGCCACAAGAGGGGAGCAAGCCATTGTTGCCACCTAGGTATGCTTTGAACATATCCCAAATAGAACTTATCACACAGTTGGAAAGGAAGGACTATATCAGGTGGCCAAACAAAGTGCCCCTCAGCCAATCTGGTGACCATACAAAGTACTATAAGTGTGACCAAGAACAAGACATTTAACGGTCGATTGTAAGGCTATACGAATCAAGCTCGTAGAACTATTGAAGAAAGTACACCAAGGGAGTACCTGTCTAAGCGAGGGAGACAGACCTATGAACTAGACTGTGAGCAAAACAAATAAAGCAATCGCCTGGCCCAAAAAAAAAACACCACTGCCACCACCAGTTAGAAAAGTGATTTGAGCCATCTTTGAGGGCTTTGTTTATAGTAAAGATTTCGCTAATCAAATGAAAGCACACCAAAGAAGAGCGAGTCAGGCAACCATAAGTTCGACGGTTAATGAGTTTGGCAAGCACATGATATCTTTTTGAAGCGACAGGGCGTCAGGGCTTGATAGGTCACATGCAACACTTTAGCTATCAACGTTGCGAACTACGAAATCAAGAGAATACTTGTCAATAATGGGAGTTCTACAGATATTTTGTTTCTCTCTATGCTGAAAGAAATGGACATCGAAGAAAGGGAGGTAAAGAAGTCAACCACCACACTGGTGGGATTCAATGGAGAAGCCACAACGGCCCTTGGAAGGATTAAGCTGCCTGTATATGCTACTAGGTAAAATAAAATGATGAACTTCCTCATTATGCACTGCCATTACGGGTACAATATGATCCTCGGGTAGCCATGGATACATTTTATGAAGGTGATCCTATCCGCCTATCACCAGCGAATCTGATTCCTAACGAAGTGAGGAAAACGAGAAATTCGTGGAGCCAAGACACAGTGAGGAGCTGCTATTTGACAGCGATGAAGCAAAAGAGACCAGCGTTATAGCAACTACAGACGTGTCGAACGAGTCGAGCAATCACGAGCACGGGGAACCAGTACTTAAGCACTTGGATAAGGTTCAAATTGACCCCAAACATAAGTGCTAGATAGTGAATATTAGCCCGCAGCTCGACCCAAAGGTAAAGTCTACAGCAGTAAATTTTCTAAAAGTTAATAAAGGCTGCTTTGCATGGTCCTATATAGATATGTCTAGAGTCTACCTGAGTATCATTTCGTACCAGCTCAATGTTGATTTGACCCACAAAAGAGGAGACGGTTAGGGATCTAATGAAATAATATTGTGAAAGAGGAAGTAAGGTGATTGCTAAAAGTAGGATTTATTCGTCCAGTCCAATACCCAAATTGGTTGGCAAATGTTATGATAGTCAAGGAAAAAATGGGAAATTATGAATGTGTGTAGATTTCATGGATCTAAATAAAGCCTGCCTAAAAGATAGCTATTCTTTGCCTCACATCAACCGCTTCATGGAGGCAACTACTGACCATAAAGTCTTAAGTTTCCTCGATGCCTTTTTCAGCTACAATCAGATCCTTCTACACCCCGAAGATCAAGAAAAATCTGCCTTCATCACTAGACACGGTATTTTCTATTTCAAAGTCATGCTGTTTGGATTGAAGAATGTAGGAGCAACCTACTAGAGGCTTGTCAACATGATATTCCAGGAGCAAATCGGTAAGAACATGGAAGTTTATATTAACGATATGCTGCTAAAGCCTTTGTAGGTTCATCTTCATATACAACATATACAAGAGTGCTTCGACATGTGAAGGAAGTACAACATGAAGTTGGACCTAGAAATGTGTACTTTTAGGTTGCCAGCGGTATGTTCTTAGGATATCCAGTGACAAAACAAGGGAGTAAGGCAAATCCATACTAAATAAAAGCTTTTTAATTGGTGGCATCACCATGAAGCAAGCGAGAAATCAATAAGCTATCTAGTCGTGTCGCAGCTTAAGCTGGTTCATAGCTCGTTTGTCAGACAAGTATTTACGTTTCTTTCAATTGTTAAAAAAGAACACGAAGTTTGACTGGAATGATCGATGCCAGCAAGCTTTCCAAGATTTAAAGAGGTACCTTTCAACTCTAATGATCTTGCCAAATTCGAAAGATGGAGAGCATTATATCTCTATTTGGCATTCTCAAAAACAACAGTGAGCTTCGTGCTAGTCAAAGAGGAACACTCGATTAGAAGCTAGTATTTTTTGTCAGTCACTCCCTACTGAATGCTAAAACAAGGTACTCGACTATTGAGAAGCTCACTCTTACACTCGTCGTATTCGGTCGTAAATTGTGACCATATTTACAAGGCCACATGATCACAGTGCTCTCAATGTACCCAATGCGAACCAATTTACACAAACAGATGTTTCAAGAAGATTGACAACATGGGCTGTTGAACTCACTAAATTCGATATCAAGCACATGCCACAAACCATGTTGAAGGCACGAGTACTGGCTGATTTTGTTGTAGAACTAATACACGAGCCAGACAATAACGAGCCAAAGGTATAGACCATACATGTGGATGCAGCTAGTACCGAGAAAGGTTCAGGAATCTAGATCTTGCTACGATCACCAATAAGCGAAAAAATCAAACAAAGCCTCAGATTGGATTTTAAAGCAACCAATAACAAAGTGGAGTACAAACCCATGATCGCTGGCCTAAGACTTGCCGCAATGCTAAAGGCTTCAAACTCATTGTTGAAAGTGATTTAACCTTGGTGGTTAATTAGATTATTAGAGAATACAAAGCATGGGATAACAAGTTCATCTCCTACTTAGAGGTCGTGAATAAATTGAAGGACCAATTCGATCGATTTGAGATAAGACATGTGCCATGCGAGTTAAACACAAAAGCCGGCATGCTCGCCAATCTTGGGTTATTCGTCGAGGTGAAAAAGAAGAAGATCATTCCTCTAGAGTACATTGAAGCCACAAAAGAAATGAACTAAGCAGATCCTAGAGATAACTGGAGAACACTAATTAAGATGTACATAAGCGATGGATGGCTCCCAAATGATAAGCAAATCGCAAGGAAGATCAAGGTCTAAGTAGCAAGATGCTGTTTAATTAATGGGAAGCTCAACAAGCAATCGATCGCTAGTCCTAGGTTCCGATGCCTCAGAAAAGATAAAATTGAGCGAGTCATTAGAGAAGTTCATGAGGGTTCCGGCGGCAATCATTTAGGGGGTGATCTTTATGCAACAAGATCAAAAGGCAAAGCTATTACTGGCCTACAATGCAAAGCGACTTAGAATACTTTATCAAGAAATGCGATTGTTGCCAAATACATGCACCGCTATCCACTAGCCCGTCGAAGAACTTTCATCTATTAGTTTGCCGTACCTCTTCACGAAGTATTCAATAGAAGTTGTCAGACCTTTTCCTCCAACTCTTGGGTGGGTAAAGTACCTTACTGTTCTTAAGGATTGTTTCTCTAAATGAGTAGAGGCTAAAGCTTTTGCAGACATTAAAAAACGCAATGTCGAACGATTCATTTGTAGAAACATCATCTGTTGATTTGGAGTTCCTAGAGAAATTATGACCAATAACGACTCCCAGTTTATCTTTGCTTCCTTGCCAGTCACGGTTGTCTTGTCCATCATACCTTTTCAATTAAAGGTCGTTGCTATGATACCATGAGTGAGACTAGATTAAGAAAATAAAACTATTTCTCATCAACATAACTTGAACAGAGGAAAATTGCAATGTTAAATAAACTCAAGATTTGATATTAGACCTTAACCTTTGGACTATAAAACTAGGACCTAATTAACTAAATACTTTTGAGATTAGGATCTTACCATATTGGCTAATCCTAACTTATTGGACTCAACTAAAATTCAAAAATAAAAAAATCATAAAACTAAATAACAAAAAACCTAATATTTTCCACTTATTTTGTTTAAACTAATACAATCTACATTATAAAAACTTCAATTCTAACTTAATGCAATCGCACTTACTTGCACTAGTTTAAGTTGGAAAATTATATTAATTATTAGTGCCAGTTGAAAGGAAACAAAAAAAATATTAACAAATAGAATATATAATGTATAAGCCTAACGTTGAGGAATGAGCAAGTTTATTATTTATAAATAAGGTGTCTAAGCTTATGGTTCAGTTTTTTACTTTTAAAATTGATGATGGGATTTTTTTTAGGATCTTTATCTTACCAATAGATTTCTCTTTAGTGGCATTTGATATACAATAATTAATAGGAATCATTTATCTAGGAAAGTGATGAAGAGTAATATAATTATTAGGAAACACACATTATCATGAGTTACTGTAGGAATCATCTCTCCAAATTTTGAAGATTATCATTTCATTGTGTTTAGTTATACATGTTAATATAATGTATTTTAGATAAAAATTCAACAATTTTAAATGTTTTAAAATTATTTAGGTATAGTTTATGAATGAGTATTACTTTATTCTTGAAAATTCTTTCTAGATGATAATGAAATAAAAAAAATTAAAAAAAAACACGATACTTTCAAAAAAACCACACTAATGAAAATCCTGGAAAAGTAAAGTCAAAGTGGAGAAGAACGTTAGCTGGTTTGCCATCGCTGAGGGTGGCACACTTATTTGCTATTGCTGAGCGAGTTAGTAGAAGGGGATCACCGAGTCAACATTGCGATTTTGGGGCTCTG
Source organism: Artocarpus hirsutus (assembly GCA_946598075.1). Classification (NCBI taxonomy): domain Eukaryota; kingdom Viridiplantae; phylum Streptophyta; class Magnoliopsida; order Rosales; family Moraceae; genus Artocarpus; species Artocarpus hirsutus. The sequence goes on from CAMOHE010048468.1 coordinate 24,504, forward strand.
AGCAGAGCCAGATTTATAGAGGGCTTGTTGTCACTGAGTGGAGCTGGAAAGAAGCTTGTCGTCAGTGAGCAAGGACGGTGGGGGCTCGCCAGAGACAGACAGTTACAAATCTGGGCAAATGACAGCAGCTCCGACGGGAAGAGTGATTTTAGCAAATGACAATCATAGATCTTCATAGCAAAATTGGGTCGCGGAGATGAACGAACAATGGTGTCTTCGCTATGGGGAGCAACGGCATTGTATGTCGGGGATGATAGATTGAAACGCACGATTGTGAAGCCTTCTAGCAAGGAGAGGGCAGACAATGGTGGTTTGTGGAAAGGTAGTGGGTCTGTGATGATGTTCCAAGTGTTTGGTTGGGACAACGGAATGGTCAGGGTTGAAGCTTTGGTGATAGATAGGTGTTAATGTTTAGAGCTGATATTGTGAATTGTTTTTTATTTTGTTTTTGTTTTTTTTATTTGTGTTTCCTATGGGTTTGATATTCCTAAGAATTTGTATATTACGTAGTTGAGTGAGATTCATATTACCACAAAATGAAGCAAAGTATATTCTATAGGATTGAGTTTTTTAAGAATCCAAAAATTGCAACTCTTAACCAAAGGAGGGAATCTTATAGATTCTCATGCTAACATTAAAGACTACTATACATCAAACTTGCCCAAATTTATTCTATATATATATATATATATACGTACGATATATGCATTAATGAATATCTTGTAAATTGCCATGGCACGAGCTACATACTGCTATATATGTGTGTATATATATTCAGAAATATTTATCTTATACCCTTTGTTTTAAGTTTATTTAAAGACTATACTTTTAGTTTTTTATTTCATAGAATGTATATCTCCATCTTGGATTTAATACATAAATGAAATTGACCAGTAGTTCATTTTAACTTTTAAAATGGCCAAAATTATCTTCAAATAAAAGAAAAAGAAATCTAAACTTTCAAAACCAAAAAGAAAACACAAAAAAGATATTCTAGACATTTTTAAGGTTAAAACTCTTAGTTCAAAGTTTTTTAATTTTTCTTATTTTTTTTTATTTGAAGGTATTTTTGATAATTTTTTATGTTAAAATTGAAGGTTGATTAGAAAAAATATATAAATTTGTGGATTAATCTAATATGAAGGTATACATTTGATGATAAAAAAAATAAAAGATATAATATTTTAATAAACCTAAAATACATTGTATAAAAGATAAATAACCCTACTAAATACTGCATAGTCAATGAGTGTCCAAATTGTGTAATGTAGATAATCGAGATTAAGGTTGAAAGAAGATGAATTAATGTAACTATATGCTGCGGTAAGAGAAGCCATTCTTATTTTAAAAAAAAAAAAATCTCGTTAAGCCATTCTTATGTTGCCGTAAGTCTATTATTTATATATAAAGAGTCTAATCCCATAAACATAGCATATCTTTTTCGTTTTAACACTAAATTTAGTACAACTATTAACATAAGAACTATTTCTAGATGCATAAAATAGTTCATAGATTTTTAGAAGACAAAATTAAGGATTTTCATTTAAAATTTATTAGAGGGATTGTTTATGAGACTTTTTTTTTTCGTAGTTTAAAGACTATTTTACATTTTATGGGAAAAATTGACTATGAGGGTTAATTTTGGAGAAGGTGAAAAATTCAGGCTATTCGTGAACTTATCCAAAAACATGAATTATACAGATCATGTAAAAAAAACAATGTCTATAACGCAAGCATTGAGATTCTGACACCGTCTTTCTCAATCCATAAAAAATAAAAATAAAAATAAAATAAAATAAATAAAATAAGTCTCACCCCATCCCAGTAACCGTTTAAACTGACGGTGTAGGAAGCGGTGTTCCCTTTATAAGTGTGGTACTCGTAGGTACCTCGATTACTGGATTATTACTTTTTCTTTTTTTCCAAAATGGAAAACATGAATACAGATAGACAAAAAAACTTTGAAGTAAAATAATAAAAACAATAATTATAAATTAGGAGAATAAGAGAAATAAATTTTTAAACCATTTTGAAGTAAATAACAAGCTTTAAAAATATTTGTGGTAAATAACAGACTTATGGTGTAAATAATTATTTATTATACAAATAAGAATTATTTATATCATAAATAACCGGAAAGTAAATCATTCTTGTTAATAGTGTCGATAATTCTTATTTATATAATAAATAAATTATTTACGTCATAAGTCTACTATTTACCATAAATATTTTTAAAATATGTTATTTATTTTAATAAATTTTAAAAAAGTGTTATTCACTACAATTTCTTCTATAAATTTATCACATATTATGTGTAATATATAACATTATACTTAATAACATATATAACATTAAACATGCAAAATTTAATTTAAGAATAAAATAAAATTAAATAAAACAGATAATAGGGTTGAGGAACCCCTAAACCTGTCACTGTCCCGTAAATGATGACGGGTTAAACTTTCAACACATTTAAAGCTTGAACCAGTTGATTGAATCGGATTTAAACCAACTCAGTTAAGACAAATTTTTGCCTTTTTCATGGTGTTTGATAGTGTGGTTAAAACTATTAATTAGAACTATTTTTATTATAGTATATAAAAATTTTATACTGTAGTGATTTTTTTATTGTTAGTGTAGCATGCATGTGAGAATATTGTAGTACCCCTTAACTGAAAACGCTTTGTCCTTTTGCCTTTTCTGGGTCCTTTTTTATTATTTCTTCAACGTTTTCTTAGATGGAATTTTGTAAAGTCTTCGGAAATAAGATAAGGAGCCACTAGATCTCTAGTATACTAGGAATCATTAATAACCTAGCTAACCTCTTTGCAGAAATGCCTAATTGTAGACACGTGTAGGGATCGGTACAGTTTTAATGAAAACGACATTAATGCTTTATTAAGTAAACAAAAATCAAGGATATTCCTAATTATATTCCGATCAAAAAAAAAAAATTACAGAGAGTCACATTTATATGTTCTTGTTCATCCCCATGCTCATTGCCGGAAAGTTTTTTCTTTTTGGATTATAAAGGGCAAGCTATGATTGACACAATTATATTAGAATATAAATATAAAGCATGCTCAAATATGTTCTTTGTCTGCTTTTGAGGTTATAGCAGGCAAGGTTATGTTGAAGCAATATATCTTTTGAAGACTTTAAGAATAAGCTGTCTCATCAATGGTTTTTACAACTCAAAAGAGAGAATTCAAAGTGGGAGAAATCATTACAGAAAAGACTGATGATAAAACTGATCAAGTTTTGATGCTGTACTAGGAATTGAAGAAGCAGGACTGCACGAGTAATGAATTGGGGATGATTGTCAAAAGATTGGAAAAGAATAGGGTCCCAAAATATGCCATACAATATGTATAAATTGGAAATGGCATTAAAGTAGGGGCAAGGAAAACAACACCTAGTGAGTTAGAAACACTTAGTAGGTTTTTTGTGTCCTTTACTTTTCCCCATTTTTCTGCTTTTGATAATCACATGCATCTCTTACCATTACAATCCCACATAAATTGTATCCTCTAATAGTGTGTTTGACAGTGAGTTAGAACCAATTGGTTTTAACAAACAAACAATGTAAAGTTTTTAGTAACTACAGTAAAAATCAAAAATAAAAAATTACTACAGTGTAAAGTTTTCGCATGTTATAGTTTTCAGTTTAAACTTTTTAGTTTTAACCAAACTTTTCAAACATTTCCCAAACACCCTATAACATTGTTCCGGAGGCATATGTTTTGAGAAAAATATTGTATTGGACTGTTAATCTTTATTATTTAGAGTCTTCAAAATACTATATGATAGAATTAATTCAAAAGATTTTAATTATTGGATTTTGTTATCACAAATCCTGCTTAATTCTCAAAGTAAGTAGTCACTGACTTGTTTTTGGGGCGTGACAACTACATTTCTAAGCCATTTCTATAACGTTAAAAAAAAAAAGAAAAAGAAAAAGCTGCCAAGTCATGATTTCAAGTTTTCACGAGAAATATCATACTCATTAATGCCAAGAATTAAGATGCTTTTAGCGGCGCAAGACTAAAAATTTAGGGTCGTGAATCTCAGCATTTTGTTGTGTTTGAATTTATGAGACAGCACCGTGCATACATGCTCACCTTTTGTCTCGTACCATATTTTTACTGCCAATATTTGTTTTGATGTGTCTCTTTGCTACCCGTAATTTGTTATGGGAAAAGATTTAAGACGACGTTATAGAATATAAAACTGACTTTTAGAAAGTATTAACATTTGGACCACGATCATAAAAGAGAAATTATATGAAACAGCATGTTTTGTGATCCTAATACAAGTAAATAATTCAAAATAGTAAAAAAAAAAAATAACATATTCTAAAAATTATCAAAATTCTTATTTATTATTTTCTCATTTTACTCTTATTTTTAATCTTTTTTTTCTTATGGATCTGATATGCTTTCTCTCTCCTCCCGCAGGTGTCATGCGTCGCCTATGCTCACCGCTGCGCGTCGTCCAACACTGCCGAGTCCATCTTGCTCAGAAACGGGTGATACACAGACCCACGTCGATGGTTTGGCGAAAGTCAACGTCATTCTAGCCTCACGAACTATGCGGAATACGAACTTAGCGAGGCATGCAGCATCGAACGTGAAGGACAATTACGCTGATCTCTGAGGCCGTGTGAACCTGCGATGCCGACTGTTATGCACGGAGAAATAGGGGATGAGAGAGAGAAACAAAAACAGAGAGAAGACGAAGTCGCCGCCTCCCGTTGAAGCATTAACATCGCTGCCTCTGACGAAGTCACCATTGTCGTCTCACCCCGAACATGGCGTCATCGCCTCGGAACTCGCCGCCCCATCGTTGTCGTAGAAAGAGGGGGGAGGAGAGAGAGATAGCTAGGGTTTCTAGTTTGGTTTTCTACCCGTAATTTAAAGATATTTTAGACAATTTAAAGTGTATTGTATCTGATTTTATAAAGCTATGCTATTTACTATTTTTATCAAAATGCAATTTGTTTTTGTTAGTATTCTAAAAATGCTACTTTCCTCTTTCTCTCGTAAAAAAAGAAAAAAAAAATCTAGGACTCGCTCAGGGTCTGAAAGTGCGTGCTTGCCTAAGCTATGCACTAAAATATCACGAATGCACTTCACTATTGGCTAATGTGGGACTAGCTCAGTGGTTATCAATTTTTTATTTGATTTTTTTTTTAATAAACTGCGATAGAAAAAAAAATACTTCAAGGACAAGGGTACATGACCTTAAGGAGACGGTAGCAAGTGTCCTCTTGCACTGTACTAACCTTTGCCCTATTATTATATATTCTTGAAATAAGCATTTCTCAGTCTTTTTAGTCATGTAATTTGACCCAAGCTAACCACTTGATCCCACAAGAGTTTAGTTTGACCCCACAAGAGTTTAGCTCGAGTTAGATATGTGTTTTTGTTTGTTTGTTTATTTTTTTTAAGATAGCTTTTTATTGCGCCGCCAAAGTTGAAAAACCCCTCCATATGCTTTTTAGATGCTATAAACTGCCAATTCGTTTAGGATACTTATTGCATGTGGCCATGTAGGTTCTTCGAATATTGTGCAATGCAGTGCTATTATAAGTCAAGTGAAAGGGGGTTTGGAAAGTGACTCCAC
>CAMOHE010048468.1:50344-64934 GCA_946598075.1 Artocarpus hirsutus
TTCCCATTTTCCAGTGTGGTTTATGACATACACGCAAGTATCATTAACGAGGTATCCATTGGAAGGATTCTTAAAGGTTTTAATTGAAAGTAACTTTGAATAACCCCATGTGGTCTTCATCTCATGAAAACGTTTCCCTCCTCCATTATTTGTATCTGTAGAAATGCTATATATATATATATATGGGAGAATGGGGCAAACATAACGGTCTTTCAAAAATTCAGTTAAGTTGCTTAACAAGATAAGCTTGAGCTACAAGTTTCGCTTGTATATATATTCATCGATGATGTAGCAGATTTGGAGCCGAATATTGGAAAGAAAATGCTTTCCTTTTTCTCCAAGAAACGAACAATGAAGCCTCTCTCCTCAAGCCTCTGACCATATACATATTTTGTCAGACTCGATCGCCACAGGTTTGATAAAAGTCCCCACGAGACGATTCCTCTGTTTTAATTATGTAATTAACCTTAGGTTAATTTATAAAACTAGACCTCCTAGTTTTTAATTACTCTTCAATTTATTCTTATATTTTTAATTATTCATCAATTTAAATTTAAAAAACTTATTTTAATTTAATCTCTTGTAGACCTTTTTGACAGAAAAACATAAAAATAAGATGAAGATACTCTTAATTAGACCGAATTTGTTCCTAAAATATATTTCCTCTTTTGAGAATTATTTTAAAAATTATTTTTACGCTTAAAAAACCAAAATACTTTAATGTCTTTTTTCTAAATTAAGATGTTTTGTTTTGGATTTAAAGGAGCTGAAATATCTCCTTAAATCTTCCTTGAAGTCAGTTGCAATCTTCCACTTTTAAAGAACTTAAAATCATATCCTTTTTGAAGTTTGAAATTGACTCTACTTGAAACTAGGATTCTCTTTAAAGCTTATCCTTATCTCCATGTTAAAACCATTGATCTAGACTGCTTTATCTGCTATTTGAACAGATTCTCCCAAATAAACCGTGTGCAAAAATTCTTCCATTTGAATTTGATTTTCCTAGATAATTTTTGTTAAAAAACTGCCAACAAAACTCGTTAATCACAAGAACCCTAAAATTGGTTACATAATAAATCACCTTGCATTACCACTGCATCTATATGATATTGTTTATCTTTTAAATTCATGTAATATTCCCACAAGTCTTTTGCCAAATAAGTAGTGAATGGTGTTAGAGAAAAAGAACCACATTTCAACTAAATTGACACTTAATTCTTAATCTAATCTGACACCACCGATTACCACCAATTATTATTCAAAGGGACAAACAAGACGATTCGATACAACTCAAACAGCTATAAAGATGAAAATAGATGGACTGACATCTGACCTACTAGGCCAAGCTTAAGGAGAAAAACAACCATCATTCAAAGAAAAAGTGTGGGGGAAAAAGAAGAAGAAGAAGAAAGGCATATCCCTAGAGATGAAATCACCCAAAAAAAAAAAAAACTGCACAAGTATGCCACCAACTTGCGACGCTCAATCGAATTGCTTCAGTTGAATGACAACCAATAACACACTTGCTTTATGCTGTCTTTTGAAAAAAGTTTTCAGAGAGCCGCCCACCAATATTCTCCAAGGAACCATAACCTGACATCGAACAGCAATTAAACAATCAACCTCACTTTCAAACTATAGCTTATCTCATTTTTAGTCGCATGCAAAGTTAATTACCAAGATTTTGACTATCCGGATTTTACATCTAACAAGTTGTTATAATGTGAGAAGAGGTAGTACTGTTAACATTTAAAACATGTTATTTCAACGCTTGTGAAAGAAATAAAATAAGCATGTGCAAGTCGTAAACATGACTCTATCAACAGGAAAGTAAACCAATATAGTATGTAAGCCCCAACATGAGTATTACATTAATTAAGAAGTTAAAATGTGATAAAACATAAAAACTTTTATTTCGGTGCTGGAAAAGGCACTAAAATAAACACACACAGACAATCCATAGCCAGTAGATAACTATATATAAAGAAACACACATTAAAACATGTCAAAAATACAATGAGGTAAGAAAGAAACAAATTACCTGGTAACCTCAATTAAACCGTTGCCTAATCTCATTTCTTGGTGGAATTCTTCTGAAAATTTTGAGAAACCATCTCTTCGTGATCACCATGTCGCCAAGAGCAACTCCAACAATAAAACCACTTATGCATCCGGCCAAAACAAATTTCCAATCCAATTCAATTGGAGACCCTGAATCGTCATTTTCTTCAACAACTAAAGGTGGTGGTGGCAAGACCTTGGAATCTTCACACTTCTTGGATAATGGATCTCCACATAGTCCTGGATTACCCTCAAAAGAAACATTCTCAAAAGTTTGAAATTGGCTCCCTTGTGGTATCGGCCCTGTGAGATTGTTGTGAGAGACATCAAAACTTTGGAGGAATGTGAGTTGCGTTAGTTCGGGAGGGATCTCTCCTGAGAGCTCGTTATTCGAGAGGTCTAATGATTCAAGGTCCGTTAAGTTCCCCAAGGATGATGGAATACCACCCGTAAGATTGTTGAATGACAAATTGAGCGAATGTAGAGCTTTGAGATTTCCAATGACTTGAGGAATTTCTCCATTGAATTTGTTGCAGGAGAAATCAATGTATGCAAAATTTTCTTGGATGGCTGGATAGTATCTTTCCACACCTTTGTTGACAATTGTAGTTGAATAACGATAAGAATTGGTGATGTTACATTATTGCCTCCCATGTACCACACTACGGTATCTACCTTCATGTAACCTGAATCAACGATTTTGATAGCTTTCATGGAATTCAAAATGCGTATGTACTCTGAAGGCAGGTTACCATTAAAATTATTGTTAGAGATATCAATAACACGTAACTTAGGGAACTCAATATCATGTTTGGGTTTCCTAATAACACCATAAAATTGATTATGTTGCAAACTGAGAAGTTTCAACTTAGGAAGAGCCCCTAGCCAAGAAGGGAAGAGATCAATAAGTCGATTGTTTGCCAGATCAAGATACTCGAAGCATCACACAAGCTGCCAAAGAGTGTGGCAATTGCCCTTCAAATTTATTGTGACTGAGATCCATCATCCTCAGATCAATTTCACGTGTGCAGAATTGAGGAATAGCACCATGAAAAGAGTTGCTTCTCACATTCAACACTATCAGAGAATTAAACTTTCCCAAACATTGTGGAAGCAAGCCACTCAAGTTGTTGAAGGAGAAATCAAACCAGCGGATAGAACTTAAATTGCATATCGTCAAGGTAATTTCTCCAGTTAGCTGATTGTTTGAGACATCATAATATCTAATGGAATTCGGAGGAATTGGCAACTGTCCTTGCAACATATTACCACCAAGGCCCAATTCCCAAAGATTATTCCAGGGAAGGAATTCTCACGATGGTTGGTAAAAGTCTACTAGCAAGTTTCCACGAAGAAGGAAGACTGCCAAAGTTTTCAAACTAGTATTCCACATCCATTGTGGAATTTCGCCATGAATTTTGTTGTAAGAAAGATCCAAAAATTCCAATTCATTTTGATACCGAAGAAAATAAGGAAACTCACTCAAGTTGCAAGAAGCCAATCCCACACCCATGAATTTCAAAGTTGTTGCATTTGTGCTTCTTTTGTCAAAAAGCAGCGTAAACTTGTTATCGCCCAAGTCCAACTCAACGAGACTTCTCATGTTCGAGAACATGTCAAATTCGACGGTACCATTGAGATTGTTTTGATTTAGAAAAAGAAGTTGAAGATCCAAGAGTTTGGATAATGAGTGGGGAATTGAACCATGGAATTCGTTGTTATCAAGAAAAAGGTGAACAAGTTGGGTGAGGTTTCCCAGTGAATGCGGAATTTGACCACAAAAATGGTTATTGTCAAGCGCAAGAACAGTAAGTTGGGTAAGCTTACCAAGTGAAGATGGTAAAGGACTTGAAAAATTGCACCCCCAAAGATATAAAGCCTGTAATGATTCAAGCTTTTCAATGGAGGATGGTATACTTCCCGAGAAACTAGTCTCTGGAAGTACCAAGACTTGAAGAGGACTCCGTTGGTGGAAATCAGGCAAATAACCAGAGAGATTCTTATTCCATCCTAGTTTAAGTACTTGCAGATTTGGCAGATGAAAAATGTTCGTAGGAAACTCGCCATACAGTCCACAATTTTGCAGAAAAAGGCTTTGCAAAGAAGTGAAATTTGCTAAGAAATTGGGGACTACGGATGGTATGTAAACGGAAGTAAGACGAAGCCACTCTAAGCTAGTTAAGTTTTGAATCAAGCTTGTCAAACTGGGATTTTTAAGTTCCAACAACCATGATTTTGAAGGATCATTCGTATCAAAATTGGTAGCTAGGTCGAGGAAAGTCAATTTGAACAGATTGTTAGATGGGATTTGGCCATAAAATCTTGAGTTCGAGAGATTTAGATATGTCAAGCCGGAAAATTGCCCAATGGCGGAAGGAATTAAAGAGTAATTGAAGTGATTGTCAGCAAGATTCAACTTCTGAAGATGGACAAGGCTAAAGAGGCTACTATTGGAATCAATAGAGCCATAGAGACAACTGCTATTGAGAATAAGGCCAATCACATGACCCGTATTCTCATCACACTCTACGCCATCCCAAAAGCAGCAGTTGCTACTTTCTCCTTCAGATTTCCACGACAAGACCTTGGGATAAGCATCCTCGTAAGAAGAGGCAGATCTGCTAACGGCAAAGCTTTGCTTGAACTGCAACAGCGCAGACCTCTCATCATCATGGCAAGACAACTGCACAGAAGATGTATTAAAAGAGTTAGCAAACAATAGACAGTTCAAGAGTAGGCACGACATCCAACACAACCACAAACGCCACCCCATTTTGACTGTGAATTCTTTCTCTCTCTCTTTTTTGTTCCTTTTCTTTTCTTTTCTGTTTCTTTTTATGTTCTCTTGTGTTAAAATAGCACAATGGTTGGGATTCTTATGGACTTGATTTCGGATTCTTCACGCTAATGTTATTAATATTATAATAGGAGATTATATTAAATTTTTTTTTGACCTCACAAGTCAATACGTATTAATATTATTGTCGTTTGATTATTTGTGTTATTACTTAAAAGTAGGGTCAGAATGATTATTTTCAAAGAAATTTTGAGATAAAGTGTGATTATAAATGTGTCCAAGAAGATTATTTGTTAGAAGACTTTGGTCACGTTAAGGAGGTTTTTTTCCACAAACTTGACTTGGAAAGTGAAACACTGACTAATTAAAGAGTAAAGACTAACCCCATTATTTGGTCTTGTCGTGTATGCAACATTGACTATATGCAGTGTTACAAAGTGAGTTTGTTACTGGTACTGAACATAAAAACAAAAAAAAAAAAAGTTTTATAACCGTACTGGATTATAACTCCAGTAGACACAAAATGGTTCTCCTCGTTTGATAGTGTTTTCACACTATTTTGTTTTGAAAAATGAGAATTTTTGACGAATTATGCTGAAAGTATTTTCGAAATTTTGTCTTGAAAGTTGTGAAAAACGTTTCTAAAAATATTTGAAAACAATATCAATCCCATATTACTGGCCAAACTTTGAGTTGAAATAAGATTTAATCCGTTTATAACAGCCTATTATAATATTTTCTCTTTTCTTTTGTGTTCTTTCTTGTATTAAAGTGGCACAAATATTGCAGGGATTCTTGTAGACTTTATTTTGGACTCTTCACGCCAATGTTAGGGTGTTTGGGATAAGAGTTAACCACAGTAATTTGAACTATTAATTCTAACATGATAAACCTCACCCTCTTGTATCTAATAAGGTAGCTGCCTCGTCTGGATTAAAAAAACGTTATTCAAAAAAGTAATTTAACAGTTTTTTCACAAACTTTTTTTTGGAAAGGTTTTCGACAAACTTGAACTAGCAAAGTGAACAAGTAACTTTGTTAAAAATAAAAAATAAATGAATGATAAAAAGTGGAACATTGACTAAAGACTAAGCTCATTCTCAATTATTTCGGTCTGGCCATGCCTTGAGGATAATATTAAAGCGAGTTGACTATGCAGTGTTACAAATAGTGTTTAAGAACATTATAATCATGAGTACTGCTGGATTATTATCATAACGAATATAATCGGTTTCAGATGAATTCTAAACATATGATATCTTATGTTATGTTATTTGTATTAGGAAGCTTGATTTATTTAATGTTTATAATTAGGCTTGGTATTTTCCAGTAATTACTTGTTCTGTTTATAGTTTGCATTGCATATATCAGATGCACATGAACAATAATATATAAAAACGAGTAAGCGAGTGACGAAAATTTTAATCTAAGTAAATGACATTCACATCTTGAACGACATTAAACTAAGGTCAGTTATCTTTTTTTTTTCTTTTTAACTTGGGATCATTGGAATCCAAGTATTCAACGTTGGAAAGGTAAGTATAAAATTATGGTTAGTGCTTATAATAAGAAAATGATACAACTTTGAGAAATGATAATAACATATAATTAACTATAATAAATTTAACAAAAATATTATAAGCACTATTAATTCCTAAATTATGAGCATTGTGTCACTTTAGTCTTATAATTTTTAATTTGTAATACGTGTTGATGTTATTGTCATTTGATTTGTGTCAGTACTTAAAAGTGGTTCAGTATGATTATTCTCAAAGAAATTTTTAGAAAAAATTGTGATTACTAACGTGTCTAGATGATAATTTGTTAGAAGACATTGGACACGTTAAGGAGTTTTTTTTTCCTTCTTTTGCCGCAAAGACTTGGAAAGTGAAACACTGCCTAATTAAAGGGTAAAGACGGACCCCATTAATCAAAATTATTTGGTCTTGTCGTGTGTGCAACATTCGTTAGTTTCTAAGAAAGCCCGACTGTATGCAGTGTTACAAAGTGAATGTGTTACTGATCATGAAAAAGAAGAAAAAAAGTTTTATAACCCTACTAAAATTATAATGGTGGTGTGAGTGCCATTGGGTAGACTTTGAATTTTGGCGGGGGAGATAGATTAATTATAAAATAAAGTAATATGAAAGAAAATTTACCCGGCTTACAACGACCTATCAAAATATTTTCCCTTTTTCATACTCTCTTGTGTTGAAGTGGCACAAATATTGCAGGGATTCTTTTAGACTTGATTTTGGATTCTTCATGCTCATGTCTTGGGTGTTCGAGAGAAGGGTTTAAAATACAATATTTTGAACCGTATAATATAGCATAAAGAGTTTACAATATAGCATATTTTTTATTTATATTGTAGATGTAACATATAAAAACCTTACAGTACTTATAGTTGGAAGTTTAGAGTTGAAACCATTTTCTTAAATACCTAACTAGTTATAGCAAACAAAGTGGGAACTCATTCCTTGATTATCGCTTCTTATGAGGAACTCGTTCACGTGCACAACAAATTAAAAGAGATCATGAAAAAGATAATTATAAGTGGTCTGCCATAGATTAATCAAGCCGCAAAAATCATGTTTGTCTACATACTTTTATAGTCGGATCATAGAAAAATGAGTTAATAAGTTTCAAAGTCAAAAGTTGTCCTGTGATCTTTTTTTTTTTTTTTAATTTTCAAACCACCCAAATTTTGCTATCTAGTGCCCTAGAGGTGGAATGATCTGCCTCGTCAATGTCAATTAAATTGGTGAATTTTTTCCTCTCTGTGTTTAACATGATTTTAATTACCAAGTCGTTTAATGAAAAAGTTTTATGTATTTGTAGAATGTCCCTAACACAATTAAAAATGAACCTAAAACTCACTAATTAAAATTACGTATAATTAACATGTATAAATTAAGTTTTACAAATCTCTTTTCTCCCAGGGAACCAAATTAAGCATATGGCAACATTTCAATCTATATACATTGACGATTTTTACTAATTTGTTTTTCCACATCGTCTTCAATTTTACATGGAAGAAAGAAATTATAAGAAAACTATAGATACTGCATGAACATTAAAACATTTGAGAGATTCCAGCTAAGAATCTGTCAATTTTCCAGTGGAAAAATGATGAACAACATAAGGCCATGTTGTCTCTAAATTAATCTTTTTAGACAGATATTGCAGAGCTAACGCGGTGATTGAGTGTGCGCACAACTTTTATATATATATATAAAACTATTTATACTACTTGAATTCAGGACTCGATATATTGAAAATAATTCACATGCCCATATTTCGCAGCAAGTCAGAGAAGTTGAGATTCATTTTTTTGTATCTTTTTTTTCTTTATTTTGATTTTCTATTAATCTATGGTTTTTTTTTCAAATATATAAAATTAAGTAATATTGAATGGTATTTTTTTTTGTTTGAGTTTTTATATTTAAAATTATTATGGATACAAGAAAAAAATTAAAAAAATAGGTAAAATAAAGTAAAAAAATTAAGAGTGTGAATGAAATTTAGAAAATTGCGCCTAAAATTTAAAACTATAAAAAATTACGAGGACTAAATAACAAGTAGAGAAAAAAATTGAAATTTTTAGAAAACATAAAATTAAAAAAAATTAAAGGCGCTGTTTGAAGTTATAAAAAATTAAGGGGCTTAAATAAGAATAAGGTCAAAACTATAAAGTTTTCGAAAATATATGAAGGGGCCACTCCCCCCGCAGTCGAAGCTCCTTCCGTCCTTGGAGCTAGCTTCAATGATAAGGCGATTATTTCTATTACAAGAAAGAGAGAGAGAGAGAGAGAGAGAGAGCGTGATTGTTGTCTACCAAAAGCCCCACTGCTTTATAATTGACAAAAGACTCGTATTTTGTAATCATGCATTAAATCATGGCAGATTTTGCGGACATTAATGAGAACTTTTAGTCAAATGGAAGCCCTACTCTTGGAGAGTCCAAACATGATTAAGAAATTGATAGCTAATTGAGACCAAACATGATTTATTGAAAGTCCTATAAAGTGGAATTTGGATTCAAATTGCGAAAATAACCACATACATAATTCTCAAAGAATGTTCCTTAGTTGTCTTTCTTTCAGTCCTTTGTTTATTTTAAATAAATTTCTACGAAATTTATTCTTTTTCCTTAATAAAACTTTGTTTTTTGCTAAAAAAATAAAATCAATACAATAAAATGAGAAATTACATCTTCTGTCATGTCTCGAAGTACGGGAGATGGTGGCTTAATTAAGTTAATTAAGAAGAAATTTTAATAAAAACATAAGTTTAAGAATTTAATTAATTATGAAAAATGTAATAATTTAAAATCCTTTTTAAACAAATGTTTATAATAATTTAACAATTAAGAAAATAAACAATGAGAAAATCATAATAAGGAATGAAAAGAATTGTGAGTTGGGTTCCACTGAAAGAGAAAGTCAAAGTAATACATGCCTTGATTTTACAAATCATATAACATACTTGAATCTTCTACTGCTTGTAGGTCCGGTCACTAGACTTTTCTCCAATCCTAAGCTGTACTCCACCTATGGGGGAAAGAAGATTTAAAAACAAATAAAAAGTGAGCGAAAGGCTTAGTAGAACTATGCTTTAAGAACAGATAAATAATTTGAATCCAAATTTACTTATCAAAGAAATAATTAAAAATCAGAGTTAAATAAATAAATTCATTTAAACAAGTCTTATAAAAAATAATTCGTCCAGAAAATACCCTTTTCTTTCTTGGGCAAACCATATATATAACACCACCGTAGTGACCCAGTTGGGTTTCCCACCTGCCCCAAGGTCGCATGCTACACGGCCCGATCTCTAATATAACATCATGTCCATATATGTATTTCTATTATTATTTAAATCCATCTTCCAAGTATTTGCATTTACATTCATTATGAGGTTTATTATGAAAATCACCTAAATCTACTATTTATGAAAACAGTCAATAAAAATCCTTGTTCAATCAATCGTTGAAAATATTTTAATAAAAATCCCTTTAAAGTCAAAATTATTTTAAAAACTTGGCTACCAAAGAAATAGGTAAAATTCTTATCTCAATACTCGTGCCGGTGTCCCACACCGTAGTCTCGGTCCATTAAACGTTAGCTCCGTGAAACTACGAATAACGATAAATGGAAACTAGGTCTATTAATATCTAGCTTAAGATATCCTACATTACTAAACTATCTCATGATGTCCTAATGTGCCCTTTAAGTTTATAAAATTATATTGTAAGATTAAAATTTCAATCGTGGTTCAAAACAGTGAAAATGGGTGAAAAAGGACAAATTTTTACTATGCTCGGTTGGCCTGTCGGTCTCCCTGGTTTGGCCTACCAACAAACCAGGTCCGATCGGCCGAACTTTTTTAGGTTCGGCCTGCCAGTCGTATGAATTTAGCCTACTAAACTGAGAAAATTCTAGAATTTTTCAAACACAGGTTTCAGCCTACCCGAGCCCAATTCTTCATTTCAACTTGTTTTTCTCAATTCCCAAGCATAAATAATGATAATAATGGATAGAAAAATATAGTAGATTACTTTTTAACACAGTAAAACAAGATTTACATAAAAATTTTGAATAAATCCAAAAATAGAGAAAAATAAAAAATCTTGATTTAAATTTGTTTTTCTTCAAACTAAGCTTAGATTCTGAGTATTTTAAGTTCCTCTAACCTAGATTAAAGGTTTTCTAAGCTTAAGAAAGCTTAGATTTCAAAATGCTAGAAAATTTAAAAAATTGAAAGTTTGAGATTTTGAAAACTAACTTTGAATTTAAGCTTTAAATCGTGTTTTTGATTACTCAATCACGTTCCCGAGTCTCCAATCTAGTTGAGAAACAAGGCTTGAGCTCGAATTTTGAATTAAAATTTTGAGTGGAAGAAGAGAGAAAGAGAGGCAAAGAGAAAGAGTGAAACGAGGGAGAGAGTGTGTGAGAGAGCTGAGTGAGGGAAAGGGAAGGAGAGAGAGATAAATAGAAGGAAAGGGAGCAAAATCAACGAAAAGAAACCGTGTACCATCCATGATTTTGAAAAAGAACGTGGTTGGTATTTGACAAATTGTTTTGTTTTAAAATTCAAAATAACAAAAAAAATAAAAATAATTTAAGGTAATTAAAAATTATTAAAATAATCAAAAACAAAATTAATTTAGAAATACCATAAAATAACCAAATTTAGTTTAAAACATTTATTATGGTATACTAATCTACTATTTTACACATTAATAATATTTAATTAATTTTGGGGCGTTACATCACATAAATTTGCCATAGATGGATTCAAAATGCTATTTTTTGCTATCGAAAATGGGCATTCTAGTTAAGTATTCAACATTAGAAAGATCAGTATAGAATTACTATTAGAGCTTATAATCACAATATGTTACAATTTTCAGAAACGATAATAACCTATAATCAACTATAATAATTTTAACAAAAGGGTTATTAGCTCTATTAATTTCCAAATTATAAGCATTGTGTCATTTTAGTCTTTTATTTTTTAATTTTGATGAGTTGTTAGTTCCTAAGCTTTTTTTTTTTTTTTCAGTTTTGACTCTTGACATTAAAATTAGGGAAAGATTTTTAAAACTCACAAAAATAATCGCATCCTATCACAAGAGTTGTTACATTAAATGCAAATATTCTCTTGACTATTGTTGAAACCCTTGAACATTTTCAGAAACGACAATAAGCAAAATCAACCTTCAACAAGTCTAGTGAAAATGACAGACTAATAACCTATACGCTCACCAATTTGGAGGTGTCTTGTTTTGCCCTTCTTCGTCTAAATTAAGAAAATAGCGACAATAACATAGATAAACGACAAGCCAAGAGAATGTAACTGTGCTTCCTATCGCAGTCATGGTGGAGAATATTCCCCATGGCATCAAACATTACATTGTTTAAAGAGGGCAGAAATAAGATAAAATATGAATAAGCAACAGCAACAGGCCTAGTGAAAATCAGCAGATGGCAAAAATGTAAAAACGGCAAAAATATGAGAAACGATAACAATCCAAATAAACGACACCATTTGAATGTACGACAATAAACTGTTTCAACGACGTTTATATTAACATATATAAAGGACACGATGAACATGAACAACAATAACCTTGCAAATGGACACGAAGTGGCATCACACAACTCCATCAATTTTTGAACTGGTATTTTGATTTTCTATTAGTTTCGTTTCTTAATTTTAATGATCTCTTTTTGCTTCTCCTTTTAATAATAATAATATTGCAGATTAAAACATTAATTTCCACTTAAAATGGGATTAACGCTATGCTTGAGAGAACTAACCAAAGTTTATATTATGTTAGCTAACATCCATCATCATATTAATTATTTTATTGTTCTCTTATTTAAGATCTGTTTTAGTCAAGCCTACATATGAATAACAATTCACATAGTTAATTATCTAAATTGTTCAAATATTAATCAAAGAAAAAAATCACGAACTAACAATTCTAAATATACCTAACACGAATAAGATAAAATTATAGGTTAACATAAAATAAATAGCAATTTTCAGTGCAAATACTTTTGCACTTTGTTATCAAGAGAGTAAAATTCTTGATCCATACGATAGATATAATTTGTGGTATATCCATAGATTTCCAAACAGTAACCATACTCCAAAAATAATTGAAAAAATAACACGTTATACCATACTTTTAAAAAATATATTTCATGTCACACTTAACAAAATTAAGTCACATTACAAGTCATACTACATGTTTAAGTTGTTTCATACTTAAACATGTCTTATGTATATAAAAAGTAAGTTTCAAACAATGATATACATGAAAATACAACGTGTGATACACAATTTTTTTTAATCATGGACCAAACATGTTAAAAAGTTAATCCAACAGTAAAAACAATAATTACCACTTACAAGGAAAAAGAAAAGATTTTACCGTAAGAATTCCACAATAAAAATGCATACTTCAACAGTTTCATCTAAAATTTCTCCCGTATTGTTGGGGTTCCTAGAAGACTTAGGAGATTTTTTTTCCCGCATAAACTTGACTCGAAAAAGTGAAACACTGACTAAAAAAAAAAAAACACGACTTTTGAAGACAAAAGGAATGAGTTATTGCAAGAAAAACTATAAAAAGTAATGCACACTTTAACATGTTTTATCTAAATTTTTCGCCCGTATTTAGGGTCAGAAGTCTTTGCACCTTTTTTTTTTCCACAAACTTGACTTGGCAAAGTGAAACACTGACTTTGTTAAAAAATAAAAAATAAAAAATCAGATAATAGAATGTGTAACACTAACTAATAATTACTAACCTCAATTTTCTTTTTTCTTTTTTTTGGGCTCCGGACCTCAATTTTCAATTATTTGGTCCTGTCGTGTATGAAATAATAGGCCGTTTTTACTTCTTTTAACTCGGGATATAGGGAATTGATCAAACTCTACGGCTCAATGTTGGAGAGGTTAGTGTAGAACTACTGGTAGACTAATTAATCTTGTCTCTTATAATCACTACCTGATACAATTTTGAGTATCGATAATAACCTAAAATCAACTGTAATAATCTTAATAAAAGGGTTATTAGGACCATTAGTTTTCAAAACACAGGAAAAACCACAAACATGGGAGACAAAAGTTTCAGATATCCCACCAAACAGTTCCCATTCTAAGCTTGTGACATCAAATTTTCTTAATTGCAAGCGAATGGTAATTAAAATGCTAGAAATTAAATTAATCAAAGATTTAATAAAAACTCATAAATAAATCCACATCACAAATACTTGACTAATTTAAGCAGTCCCCACATGACTCACGGTTGTCATATTAAAGCTTAATTAGAGTTTTGCGGTCCTTTGCTCCTTTTTCTTCTCTGTGCTTTTGGAACTTTCTGCGGAATACTGGGTATAAGAGACAACTTCAAATTCGACTTGGATGTTTAGACCATCCTTCACAAGGAATCCATTTGAAGGTTTGCGAAGATCCATCAGTGAGATAAAGCCTTGAAAACTGTCTCCGAAATTATTGGATGCACAGAAACAATGGCTACCTGCAGAAGGAAATAGAAAAGGGATAGTGAAGACCTTGTATACGGTTAAGAGTTTAATATATCAGTTACAACTATAAATAGTGTAAAACTTTTGACTGTTATAATAAAAAGTAAAAAATTGCTATACCGTAAAAAGCCTACACATGCTACAATTTTTAAACTTAAAAAACGTTATTTACAACCGAAGTTTCAAATGGAAGCTTAATCGAATTACTTTTGCATCCACTTTGTGTATCCTAAACTATAGAGATTGTATTTTTATGATTAGATAAATCTAACCGTGTAATTTGTCAGTATGAAAGTATATGCATTTTCTATTAATAAAAATGTCACCTGACTGCCTGTAAGGGTTGGTCCCATTGACTCGATCAAGAAGCCGTAGCTTGTATTTGCATATACTGACAAATTGCAACATTAAACGCTTTAGAGCTAAGGTACATTTTGTCACACTCGGAGAACTTTTCAATCTCCCAAGTGAAAACAGGATTGGTTCTCTAAAGAGACCTGTCAATGGAGATAGATTCCCATTTTCAGTGTGGTTTATGACATACACGCAAGTATCATTAACGAGGTATCCATTGGAAGGATTCTTAAAGGTTTTAATTGAAAGTAACTTTGAATAACCCCATGTGGTCTTCATCTCATGAAAACGTTTCCCTCCTCCATTATTTGTATCT
>CAMOHE010048469.1:0-30538 GCA_946598075.1 Artocarpus hirsutus
TCTTTGTGAATTTTCTACATTTATTTATAGGTAAAAAAGTTTTTTTTTATTTTTTTAAATCTTTTTTTATTTTTGTTTCTTTTAAATGTGATTTGATTAGACAATTCACTGAAGACTTAAAGTCTTAGTTTTGCACATTGCAGGCTTTCCTTTTGAGCCTCTATGTTAGGCCTGCCCCAATTGCATAGGGGGAATCTAATGTCATGTTCACCCACGGGTGAACATGACATGTATATATTATATAATATTTAATTCTTATATGTATTAAATAATATATATATATATATAATGTATAGTATTTTGATGTGATAATACATGTCCCGTAGACTCAGTATCTGATTCTCAGCTTTGCTTCTCAATAGCAAAGCATGCCCACAAGAAAAAAATAAAAAAAAAATGTAAAGAAAAGAAAAGGAAAGAAAAGAAAAAGAGCTTACTAGGCCTATTGCAATGTGATGTGCATGAGGAGAATCTAATGCCATGTTTGCTCATAGATGAATATGGCATGTACATATATTATATAATATTTAATTCTTATATGTATTTAATAATATATATATTAAATGTATAGTATTTTGATGTGATAATACATGACTTACAGACTTAGTATCTGATTCTCAACTTTGCATCTCAAAAGCAAAGCATGCCTATAAGAAAAAATAAAAAAATAAAAAGAAAAGAAAAAGAGCTTGTCATGCCAATTACGATGTAATGTGCATGGGGGAATCTAATGCCATGTTCACTCACGGGTGAACATGGCATGTATATGTATTATATAATATTTAATTCTTATATGTATTAAAGAATATATATATATATATTAAATGTATAGTATTTTGATGTGATAATATATGAGCTGTAGACTTAGTATCTGATTCTCAGCTTTGTTTCTCAAAAGCAAAGCATACTTACAAGGAAAAAAAATGAAATGAAAAGAAAAGAAAAGAAAAGAAAAAGAGCTTGCCAGGCCGATTGTAATGTGATATATAAGGCCTTGTCTCAACTTTGCTTCTTAGAAGAAGCTAAGAAGCAAGGCATGCCTACAAGAAAAAAAACAAAAAAAAAATTGCTATGATGTGATGTGTGAGGCTTTTTATTAGAGAATGTCATTCTCAGCTATGTTCACCCATGAATGAACATAGAAAAATATATCTATATATATATATATAAATGAAATTGCGCCACAATGGGCCTTTGGTAGGTTGGCCCATTATGGGCTTATATAGGCCTTACACGGGCCAGGATGAGCCGGTCCATTATAGGCCTAGACATGCCAGCCCGGCCTGGCCCATGATTTTTCATGGGCCGTGCTGGGCCGGTCCATGGGTCGATATATGTTAGTCCAGCCCAGCCCAGCCCAGCCCACCAATATTTATGGGCCGAACTATACTGACCTGGCCCATCGTTGTATCAGAACGGGCCTAGGTCGGCCTACAAACCCTAGTCCATTGTTGTATCTCTAATCTATCTGAGCTCCTCCATGTCAAAGTTAACATAAGAGATCAAATACAAACAAAGGAAATCTCGCATACTATTTGGTGAGAATCTTAAAGAGATTCTAATTCTGCCAGATACTGGTGAGATCTCATATCAAGCAGGTGATTAAAGTGGTCATTTTATTTGTTTGATGTGATATTGGTGCAAAGTTGATAGGATTAAAAAAATTGATAGAATTTTTAGTTTTCATGCTCATGTTGTTGCTAGATGAGTTTAGTTTTCTAGTTGGTGTGGAATGGATTCATTAATTGCATCTATTTTGAAAAGCTCAACTTATGATTTTGATTACCCTGTCAATATGTAAAAGGTTGTCTCTAATTGATACTGGTCAGAAATAGTTAAGGTCATCTTGATCTGATGAAGTCAAGCATAGGACTGCAGCCTAGGCTAGACATATTTTAATGAGGTGTCCTTGTGTCATTGGTTCATGGTTGATGATGTGTGTATGTTTATGTACACTGTATGGTAGAGGATTGTTGATTGTTGTATAAGTGTGAGGTTATCATGGCTTATGACTCTCATTGAGAAAGTTAAGGCTTTAGAGCACACTGAGTACAGGATGGGAAAAGCAAAAAAAACTGATTCCTTTGTATTGAGTGATAGTTGTATGTTCTTAAGAGTCTCTTCTCTGAGGAAGTAAATTCTCTTTCATAGTAGCACTAACTAGGGTTGAACAACCCTAACTTGGATATAGAATCTTGTTCTTGATCCAAACCAAGTATAATTGCTCATGTTCTTTTTTGTTCTTCTTTCTTAGTTTTTGTATTATTCTTGATTATACTTCACACAATGCCCTGGTGGTTGTAATTTCAATTCAAAATTCATGTTAATGAATGAATTTTGAGATTATTGGTTTCCTTCGTCTTCCTACAAGGAAATGTGAAAGTGAAGAAAGGAAAGGTTGGAACTGCAATATATTATTATAAGCAATGAATTGATCATGATTTAAGACCTCTCGCAAAGTATGCTAGCGATACCTCTCACAAAGTATGTTCTCTCTTGTTGTTTATGTAATTAGAAAGACTTGATGATTTTACAAACATGTATTCTCGCTTCCCATCTATGTATTCTTCATAACAAACTTGTATTATTTGATAATCTTTTTTTGTTCTTATTCGTTGATTTCGCAGATGGAGACTTTATAGGTTTTTGTAACCATTGCATATGGAATATTTGTAATCTAGCAGTAATTTGGTTTTTTTTAATGTTTTCATAGTAATTTACTCTTGTAAAATTTGTCATATTTTTATTTAATTATACAGTTTGTAGTATTTTCTGCCTTTCTTTTTTGTAATTTTTTATTTTGCTAATCTTGTGTTCATATTGTATTTTTTTGCTTGATTTGCTGCTTTTTTTTTTTCCCTTGGAATCTAGCAGGTTCTAAGATGGAATCTAGTGATTTTTACTTTGGAATCTAGCAGGTTCCAAAATGAGATCTAGCGATTTCTTAGACGGATTTAGTAGGTTCTGCAACTGAACTTGACGGGTTCCACACTGATGATCGGAGGCATTTGATTTTTTTTTTGTTTTAATGAAAATTTGTTGGAATCTGGTAGGTTCCACGTGGGAGCCTACCAGATTCCAATTGGACACCTCCACTACTAACCGAAGGCGGTTGATGTGTTAGATATAGTGTCCTAAGGAGTAAAAAGTTGTAATATATTTTTAGAGACATTTTATCAATAAAGAGTTTATTTATTATTCATATACCAAATGTTGTCCTTTTATGTTCATTTATGTTGAATGTATAATAAGCAAACAAAAGCCTAAGATTGTCGGTCTAAACCTTTGTGAATCATGCATATAATGGACAATTATGTAGGAGACATGAATCTTAAATGTGATAGCCTAAATCATAAGATTTGCAATCAAGGGAATGAAGTTAGGTGCTTTATTCATGCTAAGATTGTTATGTTGTCTACATCTCTAACAGGAGATAGCTTGTCTTGGTCATCAGAGTGAGACTCTACGAGTTGAAACGTTGGTGCATGGTCATAGGTGATGATGTATTGGATAGGGACATAAAAGTTGAATTGATTTAGTTAATAATTCCATTTGTGCAAATCAATTCACTTTATATAATCATATGTGTTGTTTCTTCATCCTCAAATGACTAATGGGCCCATTATCTTGACTTATGTTTTTTGATGTACCAAAAGGTAACATCCTAACTGGATGGTGGTACACATATTGGTACATTAGAAACATGATTGTTGATTGACATAGACTCGTTATTCATACATATAGAACCTATAGCTCTTTTTATAAAGTTAATAATATTCTTTTATATACATTATCCTGTAATTGGAAGACTAGAGTGCTCAATCATTTGGATATATAGGTGTAACCGAATGATATATTATTTATGGATAATAAGTATTCTGATGGTGTGATAATGGAACGTAAGATGAAAATAATTGGGAAGGTAAAACAGAATTTATTCTTAAGCCGATTATGAATATCCTATCGGGATATAACACATCATGATATATCATGGACGGTTAGGTTATTGAAGCTTCGTAATTTTATATAATTCGAGAATGCAGCTTTAAGCTTTTGATAATTATAAAATATGTATCTGGGATATTGCATTTTATAATTATAGGAGTTTAAACTATATATGTCTATCGGGTCCCATTTGCTAGCTTATTATAAATCCTGTAATAATACGGCATGTTTTTTTCTACATATTGGTGGCTTACGTTAAATTTTTTAGATTCGCTAAAATTCGAGTTAATTGGATTTAATAATTCTTGTTAATTTGTTGGTTGAATTAATTTTGTGAATTAATTCAAGATAAACATGTTGCATTATTTTGGATAATATTTTTATTTGTATGGGTTTATCTTTATATGACTATTTTAATTAAATAACTTTTCTATTAGGTTATTTGAATAAAAATTGAGGCTCTATAAATGATACTGGGGTCAAATAAGATAGGATTTATCCAACTGGTTGAGGTTAGATCTATTAGATTAGCTTGAGTGTTAGGTTTTATTAGATTTTGTTATTCAAATAAGCAGCAAAAAATTAAAATTAATTCCCACAAAAGCCTCGTAGGATCCATGTAATTTGATTAGATTGATAAGAAAGTTATAGAATCTTATCAGGATGACCAAAGGGGCAAGATTTTTGAAAGGAAAAGAGCGAGTTTATTTCAATGACACCCTAACTCGAGCTTTTCGTATTCGGGATCAGATTCAGACGTTGTTACTTAGAGCAACGCCCTCTGTAGGTGTCCACACAAACAGACTCTCTTAAAAACCTAATTGGTGTGCTAGTACCCTCTCCTTGCGTTGAATGCCTCTCTCTAATTTTAAGGTTTTAATGCTTTTGCCTTTTAGAATAAGAGAATGCCTTTTTTTCATCTAATTCGGCAAGAAACCCTAAAACAGATATATATATATATATATTGACTTCGAGACAATGTTAGATTTAATAAACATAGACATATTTAGTACATCGAACCTGGACATTATCAGGTTCATTGAACCTAGACACAGTAAACCCAAATTTTGTTTTTGGTCTGCTCTAAGGGTGCGACCTTGTAGGTTCACATAATGTTGGTAGTGGGCTTGAAATTTTGTTTTTGGCCCACAAATCACAGACAGCTTCTAGCAAGACATTATGATTACCTAGGTTATGCGAATGTCAATGATTCGATATAACCTAATCCATAATAAGTATTAAAGTCCTTTTGTCACTAGATATCTTGATTGAACATAAGGCATAATTTATGTCATCCTTATACTATTCAATCATATTATTTCTCAATCTTAAGTAGACTGATATTGATAATTCTTATCAATTCATTCCAGTATGGCCATACATTTTCCTTCAGTCTAACTTATCGAGGGGCCTATAGATATCTTTCTTATAATAAATGAGGGACAAATTCCTTCTAAATCACTCACATTCCTCACATGATTCACTATATATCCAACAACAATCCATTCCATCATCATGTTAAAGATAATATTATAATGTGTCAAAATATAAAACTTGCCATGTAAGAAACAATGGTGATTTCAGGTCAAAGGACTAGGATAATATTATTGAGATGAGAATCACTTATGACAATTATCCATGCAGTATTCTCATAGTGGATTAATCCAATACATCATTTCTCAAATATGTATCTATGAGTTGACTTAGTATCTCATACACATGATTAGTAAAACATAATCATCAGTCAAACTTCATACTAGTCTTCATTCATTATTATCCCAATAATAATGACCGACTAGGGATAATTTAGAATAGAATTCAATTTTTACCTAAGAGTTTTACTATCAAGTCATAGACTTGAGGACCTTAGGTAGAATTAACTATTCATGGAATTAGAATAAAAAACAATAATGAAAATTACCTCTTTATTAATAAAATGCAAATGTAACGAAATCAAAATATGGTCATTATATAATTGGCCTGGGGCACATCACTAACATTGAGGAGTTCAAATTCTATTCGAACTCTAGTGTCGAGACCACATCGTCGATCGTGATACACTTGGCATGGTTGACCGTAGCAGTTAAAGTGAGATTCTGCTTTACATGTTTTTACTCTAAAACTGATCCAAACTCAAATTTTGGGGCCTAATCTGATAATGATTAATCCCATTTCCAATTACTATAAATAAGGGGTGAGTTTTCTTTGATATTCAAACCACTTGATAAGCAAAAAGTGAGTACTCTAGTGTGAGAAACTCTAAAACTCCCAAAGAACTACTGTTCAACATCAATGACCTTAACTTTTAGTTTTCTCTTGTGGTTGAAAGGAGAGTCACAAGAAGAAAAGCTATACGACGTACGACTACCTATGCTCTGATCGTGAATAAAGAATAACGAAGAAGGCTACTTGGTTGAGGCTCTCTTGAAACGTTCTTCTCCACATGGATTCAAATCCACTTCGGTATATAAAAGAGATTAGTAAGATTTGTCATTAATTTATGTATTTAGCATGTCAAGCTTGTGTTTAAAAAAATACTCTGATTTAAAATTTTAAAACTCCGCTACATACTCGTTTTCCAACATGATGTTCCTTTGTTTCAAAAAAAATATGTTGGAGTCTGATAAGTTTCACTTTGAAACCTACCAGGTTCCAATCCGGCACCCTTGGCAGACCGGAGGAGGTTAATGTTTTTTTTGTTTCAAAGAAAATATTTAGAACCTATTAGTCTCAATCCAGCACTCTACGCCAGTGACTGGAAGTGATTGATGCTTTTTTTGTGTCAAAAAAATTAAGTTGAAATCTAGTCCCTGCTCTTGCGACTAGAGGCGAGTTCTATGACCGAACCTGGTGGGTTCCGGTACAGAACCTGACAAATTTGATTTTAGAAGAAAAGATAACTTGGTTTTTTAATAAATCCCCAATTTCAAATAAAAGGGCAGTTTTGATAAATGATCTTGTTGGATAGCATTTTTAATAAAGTGATGCATTTAGAGGGCATTCTTGTATGTTGCTCTTTAAGGTTTAATGTGAATGTGATGTTCACTATTTATGATATAAAAAACTACCTAGATAGATTAGCTTTATAAATACGAATAAACTAATTATGTAATATATTAATCCATCTCGTTAATTTGTTTGTCTAAAGGATATAGTGCTTGTTGTACTACCAATGTACTATTATTTGTTCATAGAAAGATGCGTTGGCCCATGGTTTCTTATCAAGCTATTCTCACAATAATTGTTAGTCCACCAACCACTTTGTGATAAATTTTAGCCATGCATGGTAAAGCAATCGTTTTTTCTTTTTTTTTTGACAGATCTTGTGGGCGTGAGAGACAAGCAAATCTTCTTTAATCTTTTTGACCATTATTAGGTGATAATAATTAAAACCATGAATAATGAGTGGCGGCCTTACTATCAATAGACTTCTCTCATACAACAAAAATTTTTCTTCTGTTATATTATATAATTATATACCCATATATATGATCATTTAACAACCAATCTTCAGCTGGATTCCCCCGACATTTTCAACGTTGTAGATCTAATTAGACTAAAACCCGCTAACTCAGATCACTTGATTTATAATAATGAAGACATATGGCTGACTTTCCTTTGATTCATTGAAACTGCTTTGATAAGTCAAAAGGTCGGCAAAAATGCTAATTTTCCGCGCAACACATCACTTTTCATAATGCGAACCCCCACTTCTTTTGATTAATCCATCCACAAAACACAACACCACAAAAAATGCACCCCACGGAAGGAAAAACGAAAAAAAGGGCTATCTGGTGCCGCTCTCTTTTTCTTTATTTGATCTCAATTTTGACCTCTTTTGAGATGTAAACAAAAAAGATGATCACATTCTGTTTCATGAGAGCTTAAAGTTTACTTTCTGCTTGACACTATTTTAGATTACCATGACTTTTGTTCTTTCATTATTCAACAACCCACTAGGTGGTTTTTTGAATTCTAGCATGAGCTAAGGACAATGTATCATACTTCATGGATTACGTAGAATTCATTTCTTCTCTCGTAATCACATGGTCTTATATTCAAACTTGGTCGAGGTCGACACATTTAATTCTAGGGATATAATTTTGTAATCTTTATCCTTTTCTAAAGACGTCTACATCTCTAAATGTATAAGTTGATGAATGACAATTTATTGGTTTAAAGTTAAGGGATCAGCTATATATGCTTAAAAGAAAAGCCTATAAACTTTAATTGATTTAAACTGATCTTGTTACAGTATTTTCTTTTACAAAATTTGAAATATATACTAAAGTATTTTTTGTTTGAACCGATAAAACAAATGCTCCACCTATAAGTAGAGGTGGCAATAATCGTGTTCGTGTCGGCACGTTTACAGCATGACACGTTTAGCCCAAACACGAACACGGCACGATTAATAAACGTGCTAGAAATGCAAACACGAACACGACACGCCTATGGTTTGTGTAACACGGTACCGCACGATTAACACGATTATTAAACGTGCTGTGATAGATTGACATGATAACATCACCCATATGACACGTTTATGACCCAATTAACTAAAAATTTAAAAAAAATTAATTTTTTTTTGAAAAGCCAATAAAGAAAATTAACAAAAGCATAATATCTAATTAATACTAGCCTACTATAAATATTTCAAATATTTTTATTTTTAAGTTTAAATGTGTTATAAATAGGCGGGTCGTGTCGTGCCGTGTCAACATGTTTACGGCCCGTTTAATTAAACGTGTTAAGGTATGTTTACCGTGTTAGCACGAATCCAACTCGTTTATTTTTGTGTTATTCGTGCCAACCCATTTATAGCATAATTAATAAACGTGTGGTTCAAACCCGTTTATCTCGTGTCGTTTTCGTATCGTGCCATCGTGCTTGTCCGAAATTGCCGACCCTACCTATATGTTGCTAATCCTTACTCCCACAATGTTCTTTCATATTAATTTCTTTTAATTTAATTGATCGGCCTAACTTTATTTATCAAAGGAAACTACAAAGGGAAAAAATGATTATCTTAGTAAAGGATTTATATTCTATCTAATTTTTTATGTTCTAGATAGTGTCTAATCAATTAATTATTTGAAATTATTTTATGGACTTTGACATTAAACATAGAAGAGTTCATCAAAATGTATTTCAAATGTTTTAAATAAAATGAGCTAGATACCATTTAAAACAATAAAATTAAATAAAGGATTTGAGTCCTTCTGTAGACAATAAACCAACCCCTTTTTTACACAGAGTCAACACGGAAACAATTAAATGAGACTCTCTATAAAAAAAAAATTAACATTAAATTAATATGAAGATATTTATTTAATTTTATAAGATGTAATATCACAAGCTACAATTTATTTGTCCGTGTATAATTGGACTAGTTAATTAAGGCACTATAGTACTTGACTAGACTACATAATTGTAATCATATACTCAACCGATATGCGCATTAGATTTTTTTTTTTTTGTGTGTGGGAATTTATTTTGTGCCTTAAAATTCAATTCCAACATTAACATTTAATAGTGCTTGTCTTTTCCTAAAAATCAACTCAAAATAGTGAGAGAAGTTCTTTGTCTATAGAAAGTGCTATCCGTAAAGAAAAAGAGAACCACGCACCACAAATAGCTAGGCACTAATATCGTGATTGACAACCAGAAGTTGACCATGGCAGACAGAGCCAAAACCAACGTAACAAAACATAATAAACAACCTTACATTATGAAACTGAAAACTTCAAGGGAAAAAAAATGATGAATGTTTTTGAACAAATTTGACAAATAAAGAAAAGAAAAAAAAACTTTGCTGGGAAATTATAGGACTGGCTAGTACTGTGAATGAACCAAAAAAAAAAAAAAAACAAAACAAAATGGTGCAACGGGACATTTCTGCATGAGTCCAAGTGTACAAATTTACCCATGTTTTGCATAGTAGTAGGAACCATAGTTTCCACCACAAACTCAATTATAAACAGTATAAAACTCTCACATGCTACAATAACAACAAAAAAAAAATTACTACAGTGTAAAATTCTCATATGCTACAGTAAAAATGGTTCCCTCATCGATTCTCACCATCCTTCCAAACAACAATTTATATTATGAAATGCAAATTTTGTTGACTTTAGGAGAAAGTGACAAAAACCCCTTATTCTCACCACCCTTTCAAACATCAATTTATATTATGAAATGCAAATTTTGTTGACTTTAGGAGAAAGTGACAAAAACCCCTTATTCTAGAGAGTCCTAATTAAAATGTAATCCAATTATAACCACATTTAAAAATGAGGTTGTCCACTTAATCTTCCAAAGTTTCGGCTCCACCAATAAGCTTATCTGATATCTGTTGTTAATTTGTTTCTGGTCAGCTGACAATCAACATGGAATCCCTGCATGGAATACAGCTCAGTATGTCCAATCTGTGATTAAATAATATAGTGCAACCAAAAATTTAAAAAAAAAAAATTTTGAAATACGACCATTTAAATTTAAATATCAAGTGGATGATATCAAAGTACGTGTTAGATAAAGTTTGATAATACATACAGTGGCCAACATATAAATAAGATGTGCAATTTTCTTATTAGGAAATAATGAAAGTCAACTTGTCTTTTAAAATTGGAATTTGAAGCCCTTTCTGTAGATACGTCAGCATGACCTCAACCTCCATTAACATTAGTATAAAAACTGTATTTTAAAAATTCAAATAGTCTTGACCATTTTTCTTTCTCAAACATATCCTCCCAATTTATAGTGGTCATTTAGCTCTTAGTTAAACAAAAAGGCATAGGCTTTTTTTGCTTTTTCCTTTTTTGAAAGAAAAAAAAGGCATAGGGTTTCTTTCTTTGTCTCTCTTTTTTCTTCTTGCTTTTATGGCTTGAAAACCTAGCGGATTTTGTTTGCATATTTTAATCATACTAGTCGAAAAGAATATGTTTTGCAGGTGCATATCAAGCATGCTAACAAAAAAGAAAAAAGAAAAAAAAAAGAGTAAAAAAATCGAAGAGGAAAAAACAAATACGTATGAAAATAAAATAAGAATAAAAAACAAATATGTAAGAAAAAAGTAGAAGAATATGAAAGAAAATGAGAGAAAAGAGAAAGGAAGAAAAAAAACTGAAAAGTAAAAAATAAAAAATCATTTTTTTAACATGCAAGGAACATGTGAGAAATCTTTTTCTCACTTTATATACATGTTAAAAATATAAGCTTCACATCGTAGTGGGAAATTGGAATATGTCTGTATATTCTCCATTGTGGTAATCTACTAGCCAGTTAATTTGTACCACATGTACAAAAGGTCTAGATCGCCTATGCCTTTTTATCTCATTGATTATTTGTTTGAGACCATATTAATAAAAAAACACGATTTTTTTATAACAATATATATCCATTTGTTTATAATTCTTTTTGTTTCTCGACCACAGCTACTAAAAACTAAAGATTATACGATGGTTTTAAATCGTCATGGAAAGTATACACGATAGTTAAAAACCCGTCATAAAATCATCCATCGTAATACTGAAAAACTTTTCATGATAGGTTTTTACCATCGTAGGATGTCGCTAATGACAGGTATTAAGAGCGTTCTACAGGAGGCTACTATTATGGTTTTGACAAAACACTATTGTGGAATGAGTAGATTACATGACGATTTTCATTGAAAACCATCATGTAGTCTTGGTAATTTTCAACCTTACACGATGGTTTTCAAAAAATCGTCATATAAGGTATAGTTTTCACAACGGTTTTTATCAAAAACCATCATGAAAGATTAGTTATCAGCAAAAAAAAAAAAAAAAAAAAACCAAAATTTCTAATTTTTCACATGATGGGGAATCCTATGTTATCCATTAATACAAGGTCCTAATTGCAAAATCATATATTTATACTAGAACTATAGAATTTTTACAAAATCATATATCTATTCAACTACCTATATCTAAGTAATTATGTCCAAATAATAATTCACTTAAAAGCTAAAATTAAACCCTAAATAATTCACACAAACACATATAGAGAGTAATTCACACAAACACATACACAAAAATATGTAGATTGCAATTCATACAAACACATATTCAAACATTAATTAAGTAATAAATCTCAAAATAACTTACATAGAACAACAATGATTCCAACTACAAACTAAATATTGAATAACAAAACTATTTAACAAAAATAAAACAAATTAACATAATGAATTAATAGAATTAATTTTAAAACAAAAACTAATTAGTTTTATAAAACTAAAACTAAACCTAAAGAATATGAAAATAACAAAAAAATAAAACTAACAAAATTAAGTTACCAAATTAATTAACAAACTATATAACTAAAAATAATTAATTCACATAAACCCTAAATAATTGCTATTGATCAGTTTTGAGCAACCAAAAACATAAATAATTGTTGTGATGGTCATAGAGAATTTTTCTTAAACATGTGGTGGGCATTACATATACATACACAAACACAAATACATATAAAGTAATTAAAACTAAAACTAAAATTAGAACTAAACAACAAAAACTAATTAATTCACACAGACCATAAATATTTAAAACTAAAACTATATAACTAAAAATTAAAAAAAAAAGTAAACAATTAAAAAAGAAACGAAATGTTGCCAAATAGAGGTCAGAGTTGGGCATTGGTGGGGCTATAGGTGACGGCAGGGTTGTAGAGGCAAAGCGAGCTTGGAGAGAACACTCGGAGAAATGAACCTTTACAAATAAGGGATGGCGACGAGCTCATGGGTCGTAAAGGCCTCGGGGTCAACGGTGGCACGTTGGGTCGAGGTAAAAATAGTCATGGCAACAATCATGATAGAGAGGGGAGGGTTTGAGGGTTAGAGAGAGGTAGGGCTGGGTTTAAAGAAAGGATTGGGTTTGATTGTTAATTTGAATAAGAAAGAGAGAGAGCGAGTGAGCTTTTAAAATTTCGCTAATTGTGGTGAGGACAGGCTTTTAAAATTTCGTTGATTATCTTTCACGGTAGTTTTTAATAATATGCTGCCTACTACGATGATTTTCGTAAAAACTGTCGCAGAATCTTCTATTCACTACCACAATGTTTTTTGTGTTTTATGCGTACTCCCCACATGTTTTTTCCCACTTAACATGACGGTTTGTAAGAACGTAGTTTATTGAGCATCATGTATTCTACAATTTCTAGTAGTGCACTACCATAAAATTAACCTATTAATTCCTTTTTGTGACGTGTTATAATGACTAACTTGTATGCTGTTCCTTACATATATAAACAACAATAATTTGATAAATAACAAATATTAGTGACACAAATCACCCTTATAAATTAATGCATAGATCTCTATGCGCTATACTTGTATCCTTGAAGGGGGAAAAAAACAAAAGAAAGAAAAGAAAAGCACTTATAATAAACGTGTGATTGATGATTACTCTTTGTGAGTCAACTCAAAACAGTTTTTTTTTTTTCCTCTTAACTATATTAATTCATAAGCCGTGGCATTTTTTATGTATACATGAATATATTTAAAAAAATAATAGAAAAGACAAGAGCTATATATATATATATATATATATATATATATATATTTGTGCACATAGATATAGAACAAGCGCCTAACTTAAAACCAGCTGATGGAGAGAACCACATGCAAGTCTAACTATGAACAAACTTTTTCATCGTCATTTACACTGGCATCAAATTGATGTTTATTACCATCGCTAATAATTGCTTGCACGATTCAATATAGACCTTTACTCTTTTTTTTTTAAAGAAAAAGAAAAATTCGATGATGTTTATAGACTTTTTTTTTTTTTTTTGGTGTGTGTATATATATAACAGAAAAGGAATTCTATGTGTGTATGTAGTCTAATTAACCGGCCATAAGAGTCGTCACACTTAACGTGGAAAGCCTTCAGATATTCCACCAAACTCACAAATATTATTTGAAACATTCAGAATAAATATTTATTGAGAATTTCTCCGGCAGGGTTTATTCTGTTGTGCGCTATATATATATATATATTTGTTTTTTTTTTCTGGGGTTGTGTCTACAAACTTTAAATAAATTACAAGAACGAATACCAGTGGATTCAACTACTGATCTCCACACCACAAATTGTTCTTTTAAAAAAAAAAAATTTGTTTCCCTACCAACCAACTAATTAAACCTTGCTTTTCAAAATTAATGTTATCAAGTTTTATGACTAGAATAAGTGAATCACTATTTTCGGAATGCAAGACTGGAGTATATTGTAGAGCTTAGTTATATAAGAAGCATACTTATTTTGTTCTAAATGAACGAGATATTAACAAGGATATTTTTTAGGCAAAACTTATAGTTGGACAAAAATTTCTGTTGGTTTTGTAGGTATTGTTATTTTAACTCTTAGAATTGACTGATAATTAGTTTTGTTTTCTAAGTTTTTATGATTAGAATAAGTGAATAACTATTTTTGGAATGCAAGACTAGAGTATAGTGTAGAGACTTAATTATATAACAAGTTATTATGATCTAACCAAAGAAGATATTAACAAGGATTCTTTTTAGGCAAAACTTACAGTTGGATAAGAATTTCTATCCGACTCATAGATATTACAATTTTAATTATTAGATTAATTTCTAATAGTATGATTTATGACTAAATTTGTGTTTTGCATTGTAAATTTTAAACATAAACACTCATAAAGGTATCAAATGGGTTGGGCTGTTCATGGATGATCCGACCTAGACCGCAATAGTGTAAGACACGGCCCAGCCTAGCCCAGCCCTGCACTGTAGTGGGTCGGGTTGACGTGGCATGCTTGATGGGTCAGGGCTAGGCTTGACCCCAGGCCTGCGAAGTGCTTGGGCCGGCCAGCATGTGACAGGCCTGGCTAGCTCATGCACGTCAAAGGCCCTTCAAGCTTGGCCCTTTAAGTGGTCAAGGAAATACATTTATTTTGACCTCTTTGAGGTTTTAACCACAAACCTTTTAAAGAAATAAGAGTCTATCAACCACTCATTTAGACAGTTATTTGTGTGATTTTTGATTTCCAACTATATTTATCATGTTTATAAAACATAGTACAAATTTAAATATAAAACTTGCTTAAATCATACATTATAAAAATAAGAATTTATATTCTTCAATACTCTATATAATATTTGGATATATTTCTTTATACTTAGTAATCTCATGATTTTATACTTATTAATTTTTATTAATTATTTTAAACAAAAATTAAAAAAATAAAAATTATAGGGCTGACTTTGTAGGTCCGACCCTACTTAGGCCGTTTATGGCTTAGGTTTGAGCCCAATACGGCCTTTCAAGGGCCAAGGCCTGGACTAGAGTTAGGATTGAGGTTTTTCTCTTAGGCACGATCCTCTACCGTAAATGGTCAGACTTGGCATAGCGCAAATCTGCCATGGGCCTAGGGTTAAAAGGGCCAAGGTAGTATAACGCGGCTCTTTTGACACATGGTTGAAAATTCAATCCAATGACTAAGACAATGGATGTTATCTGTAGTTAAAGATGCTTTTTTTTTTTTTTTAATTCTAATTTCTTTTTGACGTGTATTTTTACCTTTTTTTCAGAGTCTCCCACTAAGTGGCCATGACGACCGGACGTCACGCACTAGGCAAAGGCAACTTGGAAAATGCTGCTGGCTGGTGGACACTATCAATATTCACCCACTGTGTACCAAAGGAGCACCAAGTCAAACACTACAAAAGGTGAAACCTTGGGTCATCATAGCTAAGGGAGAAAACATGAGGTAAAAATAACAATAAAAATTGCAATGCTGGTACTTTCTGGTCTTTTTAGCTGGTACTTTCTGGTGTTTTTTTAATCAGATCTTTGGTAACTGAATACATTAAATTAGTACTTTCTAGTTTTGATTGTTCCAAGGACCTATTTATACGTCGTTTTGAAAATGATTTTAAATTAAAAAAAAAACAGTTCATATCTTAATAATTTAAAATTTTAGGAGAGTAAATATTATAATAAAATCAATTTAAAGTAAATTTTTTTGGTTCAAACTTATTTTCTAATTGGCACATTAAATATTGACCAGAAATAGAAACATTAGACTTAACTCCCTTCTTCTGCTTCTTGTTCTTCTTCTTTCGTGTTATTCTCCCCTTCTCCCCCACTACTCTTCTTCTTATTTGGTGTTATTATGTTCCCATATTCATTTTTAGGCTGTTTGACAGTAGTGGGAACCACTCAATTCCCACCACAAACTCAGTTATGAACGATAAAAAGTTCTCACATGCTACAGTAACAATAAAAAAATTACTACAGTGTAAAACTCTCACATGCTATAATAAAAGTGGTTCCCACCACCCTTCCAAACACCCACTTCAATTTAAACAATCTTCCTCAACTAAAAGGGCCCTTGAGGATCTATCTCTCCATGTTATTAAGCAAAACCAATAGCCCGACTGCTAATTTATTACAATAGATTATTTCTCAAAATCTACAATCGAAATATTTATTTCATTAAACATGATTGTCATCTTTGTTTGATAATTTCTAGCTTACCTTGTATTCAACGTTAAACGAGATGTTAATTTAGGTGATGTTTGCTGTAGGAATTGATAAAAGTTCCTAATTGTTTATTTCGAGTCGTAGTAATTTGGAGTGATAGAAATTGAGAAATTCACCTTAATTGGCACTAATTAAAATGTCAGCGATTAAGCCTCTAAATACTATCATGATTAATTGAAAGTAAAATTACATAAAAAGTGTCTCCACCAAGCCATTCCGATTAGTTTGATACTAGTAACATTTTTGAATAATATCATTAAAATGTTCATGTAAAATTCAATTTATTTTAGTGTAATATTCAATAATATAGTCTTACACCGATAATATTGAGTATTACACTAAAACAAATAAAGTGTTATATACATATATATTTAATATAATTTTTCTTATTATCAACAAGGATCATTCATCATAAAATTTATAAAGAAGAAAATACATTATACTAATATGACAGTAATCTAAATAGAAATATGAAAGAGACTTTTATATTTAAAATTTTCAAGAAGTTATAGATGAGACCATTAGCTTATTTAGTATATGCATATTCAGATAGGTGAGATTTAGAATCTTGTGATTTAAACTGGTAGTTTAAACTTATATAGTTTAAATTATGGTTTTGAACTAAGGTTTGAAATATGAAGGTGTAAAATAAGAATAAAATATCATATCAAAAAATTGGTGTTTACAAATTATGATACATAAAGATAGATGAGAATAAAAAGAATTTTTAGTGTAGAAAACAAACGTACATTCTTATTGAGCCAGTAGGTTCAAAACCACTTAAACGTTCAATACACATGTTCAAAACGTCATATTAACCAATCAAATATCATTTCTCCACATGAAAAGTATAGGTTGTTCTATGCGTCTGTTGGGTTGTGTCACCTTAATCCAGCTGCAAGAGTAATGATATATTGCTAACTCATAGTTTTAATTTACATATCATGACAAATAATATACATAAATTTAATGCTGTTCAGTTCCAAAACATATTGCTGTAAATCCATCAAAAGGAAAGTGTTTATGAATCGCACCTGGTAAACGAAAAACATCCAAATCATGGCAAGAAGATTTGCGTTATGTTGAAAATCTATTTCATGTTCTGGATAAGGTACTAGAAAACTTTCCACTTTTATTTAGTACACAAAATTCAAAGAAAATATTGAGAATTATACTACCCCCGTTAGTTGTTTTTTTCTTTTTTTTGGGAAAAGCGAACCGATGCGTCTATTTGGTAATTAGCCATAAACTTCGCGCCACACGATGAAAAGTTCAAGTATTTTGTGGGGGCCACAGGTTTTGTACATTAATTAAATAATCCATACAAATATAGGAAAAAAAAAAATAAAAATAATGAATTGACGGTATATGTTTTTGGCCTATAAAAGCTGCTAACGGTCTGAGTTTTTGAGAATACCATTCACACCAGCAATTCTAAAATTGTTTCTAAGTTCAAAAGAGCATGAAGTCGATCTTTGCATTCTTCGTTGTCTTCTCGGTTCTCTTGGTAAGCTTTTCCAAAAAAAAAAAAAAGAACACTCTTTCATACTTAATTAATTTCCTCTTTTAAGCTGGTTATCCTATCTCGTCATTTATTGATTCTTAAAAAAAAAAAAAAAAAAATGGCTAGTTAGTTTCCAAGTCTTTTACATATTCTTACCGAAGAAAGGTTCTCTAAAGCTTATAATTTTTCTAAAAGCTTCAATCGAACTGAAACCAGTTTATTGTGAGATCTACCGAGAGAACAAAAGGGTCGTCTTGGATTCTCAAAAATCACAGATTGGTTGTAAAAATTCTTCCAAATATTAGCAGATAAACAACTTCATATATATTGTTTTTTGGCTTGAAAACAGATGGGAAACATTAGCTATGGGAGAAAGGATCTCGGAGAGGTCTGGAACAGCATAATGAAAGACCAGCCAATGCCAGAAGCAATCAGAGATCTTTTCCATGACCAAGATCTGCCGTCCGATCGCTTTGTCCGGAACTTTGATGTTCAGCCTAATGTCATCATATACCACAGCCACTCCCAGCCTCAAGAAGATAATGATCACAATAAGCCTTCAGTTCGTAATCATCATCATGAAGAGCTTCAAGAAACTTATTAAGGAAATCATCACCTCTGATTCAATCAGTCTCATATATATATATATATATATATATATGACTTATATGGTATCCATACATACATATATATATATATATATATATGTATATATGATGATTTCTCTATTATTTATTATATTAAGGGTTATGATGATCATGCTTTGTACCCTATTTTTATATCTACTTATATTTTTGTGATTTAGTACTTATAGGTTGTGCTTGTAATTTCTTTTCACTTTTATCTCTTTCTCTTTAATTTTACCTTTTGTTTGGCTGAGTGGTGGAAATCGTGGTTCTCATCATAAATTTAGTTATGAACAATGTAAACTTCTCACATGCTACAGTAACAAATAAAAAAATTGCTACAGTATAAAAGCTTTCACATGTTACAGTAAAAGTGGTTCTAACCACTGGTTATCACCACCCTTCCAAACACCTTTTTAATCTTACTTAATATTTGCAAGGCAGTTGTAACTCTGAAGGATCTTTTTTATCTTACAGGGAAGTTGATTTGGTGTATTTGAGTTGTTCCTTGAGGATATATTCCTTTTGTGTGCTTCACTGTATGGTTTCGGATCCGTGACAAAACCTTTTCCTTTTTCCTGCACTTTTTTGAAGAAGAATAAATCACCAATAAGTGACTTTACTGGTCAGAGATGTGAAAGATTATGTCAGAATATGAATTTAATCATATAATCGCTTGCTGTGCCATCGATTTTCTCACGTTAAAAAGATGAGTAAGACTGCTACAAATTGAATGAAAATCATAAAATTTGTACAAAATATGCTGCATGTGCACAAAATGAAGTAGGATTGGAAGATGACACTATAAACATGATCCTGTGCAATCTCTCAATCGACCCCTATCGTCGATAAGCGTTAAAATCGCGTTCAAGGTGTTCACAAAATGAACTATTTTCTATTGTACATGGGAAAGAAAATGCTTCTGAAATTTTCACCTCTGCTTAGTTTCTGTAGTTGTTATGATTTGGTAACTTTTTTGTTCTGGCCCCTTATAGTTTTCCAACCTCAATCAACAATGCCAAACGCAGTTACAGACTAAACTAATTTCTATCAAGTTCAATCATATCTAAAATCCGAGGCAAGAGATGTGGGAATTCGTTTACAAAAGGCTCTAGACAGTAGGCTAAATGTTTATAACGTGTTAAACTCTAATTGAGCGTGTAGAGTTTAAGCTTTAAGCGCAAGGAATTAACCACAAACCATGAGAATAGAAGAGGATTCTTTGCTTAAGGTGTTGAGCTCTGTGGGGGTTAAATTGTTGCCCTGATAAAGAATTAGCATGCGATTTTCGTGGGGAAAAATATAGAGTTTGAAAGATTTGTTTTAAGGAAATTACTGAATTTTAATTAAAGTTTTAGTTAATTAAAATTACCAACACATAAAATAAGTAAAATAACACAGTAAATTTTATCGTGGTTCGGTTATAAACTTACGTCTAGGGTGTTAAGGAATCCACTAAGAAAATCTGTTTATAAGCATCAATTGGACTTATTTAATGTAAGACTTCCTCTTAGTGGTTGACGCCTATGTTGCTGTACTTCAAATGGTCTTGTTCAGCGAGCACCATCTTCTTTAACTCTGTTTCATGAGACTCTTATCTATCGCAGAACGTTTTCTTCCGAAAATTATAAATTCTTCTCTCAAAGAATAATGTACCTTTTTCCAAAAATACTTGAATAAACTCCCCATCTTTATGCTTATTTTCCCTTTGAAAACTTTGTAGAAAAATCTAATATTCATCCTCCTTTTATAGGATATAAAACATTATCCAAAATTCAAACCGTCACAACATATTTGATCTTGAACTTCAAAACTAATATGATTTACTTATGCAACTCGTGATCTCCATTCTAAATCAAATGTTCTTTATTTAAAACCATAAAATCACATTCAAATCTCAGCTTTTATGAACAAGAAATAAAATCCTCCTTTAATTTAAATTTATAATCCTTTTTCAAATCAAACTTACTCCCCAAGTTATGATAGACTTAGATTCTGATTAGGACTTTGAAATATGTTTATAAAAACTTTCAAACACGCTGATTATCTCTTCTTAGGAATTTCTTCTCAATATGTTGGCATTATCTCTTCTGGAGATAGCATCTTCTCAACATGTTGTTATTATCTTTAAAATTTTAATATCTTTTGATATCTTCCACATTTAAAAATTTACCACATTATCACGTATTTATCTTTTGTCCTTTCCTTTTTATATTTTCAATTTACAAAGCTAATATGCGAATACAAATTCAAACCTAACAAAGTTTAAGTGGTGTAAGGCATGCCATGCTTTTGCAATATTCTTCATTGTCTTAGTGAAATTTTATAACGATCGAAAGTAGATGTAGTTTTTACGTTTAAAATGGTCTATCATAACTATTACATGTGCTTATTTGTTTGTTTTCGTTAATATTTTATTCTTTGTAGTATAGAATTAGAGCGCTTAATTCATAACACAACTCCAATGGCTCAAAGAAGAGCCAAACAAGGCAGATATGACCGTCACATGCAAAGACAAACTAAATTTTAAAGAGGTCATGTTTGTTTAGTTGTCCTGCTGAGGTATTCTGA
The DNA here is from genome assembly GCA_946598075.1 of Artocarpus hirsutus. Taxonomy (NCBI): domain Eukaryota; kingdom Viridiplantae; phylum Streptophyta; class Magnoliopsida; order Rosales; family Moraceae; genus Artocarpus; species Artocarpus hirsutus. The sequence continues at coordinate 21,180 of CAMOHE010048469.1, forward strand.
ATGCTAAAGTCAACTTTTCGAGATGGGCATGACGACAGAAATGGATCAGCTTAAAAGCTTTGTCTTTGACCGAAATCATGTTTTGTGTTCAACTGTGAAAGATGCACAAAAATTAGGGAAAAATATCTAAGATATAAAAGAATTGTAATCTATGATTTCCTTTGTTTTTTCTCCTGATTTTGTAGGGATATTATTTTCATCTCTTTGTATGTTAGTGGGTGAAGGGCCATATATTTTTCTCCACCCCTAAAAAGTCAACTCAACGTGCTGCTGCTTCTTTTTTTTTTCTTTTTTTTTTTTTTTGGCTCTATTGGCTTGTTGTGCTGTCCAATACCCCTATGCATTATCATCGACATAAATACACATGCAAAGCATTGAAAATTGATCAATTCTCAATAGAGTAGGCTAAGAATCTCAACTTTAATTCCAAATTTTTCATACCAACTAGTATTCTGATGAATCATTATTATTTCATTATTAGATACAATTTTTTTTATTATTAATTAATGCTATAGTTTAAACTCTATCACCAAATAAATGACAAGTCACATCCTTAGAAAGTTGAAGCTAAAATTGGCATCCCTAATATTATTCTTCTTACAATACTATTCTACACTCAAAGAAGATAGGTAAAAACCCTATGTTTAGGTCTTTGGCTGACACAAATCTATTTTCTCATTCCAACATAAGGAAAAAAAAATAAAAAAGAAGCATTTGATAGATAGTCTAGTATTGTTGGGAATAGTCTCGAAGGGGTTGAACATGTGATCAAGCTTTGTCCCCTTCAATGCTGAGAATATTCCCTCTCAAGGCCAGACTTACATCGCCTTGAGAGGGAATATTCTAGATGTGTATGCTAGACATAATATTGGCATCTGTATGTCTCGAGGCAATTCCTTGATGAAGAAATTGTAAGGGATCTTCAATATAGGGTTTGAGATTATAGATTCAACTCCTAACCTCGAGTCACGAATCAAAATATGATGGCTTCATTTGCATGTTTTTTGAAGCAAAAATTTTAAAAACATTCTCAATACAATTCCTAAAAAATTCTCATTTTTTAAAACAAAAATATTTTTATATATTTTAAAAACAATACCAAACGGTCTCGATATGTGTTGATGTTCTAGAAGGAATATCAAAGAATTATCCCTATCTTTTTTATGGAAAAATTTTCATCGGCCAAAAAAAAAAAGACATTTTAATCTGCCACTTTCTCTCTAAATAGAATCACATTTGCATCTTTTCCTTCATTACTAAAACTCTAATATTTCTTTATATTTTCTACTGCTTGCAAGATTTTACTGTAGAAGTACCTTGTGTAGGAAACTTTTGGTGTCTAATAAGATGGAGAACAGAAGAGAAAAAGGTTTTCAAAACTTCGACTTAATATGGGATGAAATTTGTATTTAATTAAGGCCTTTTAAAATGTCCTTTAGAACAGAGGATAAGCATGAAAAAACAGAGAACTCAGAAGGTTCAACAGCTCATGGAGTTTTTTTTTTCCTCTTCCGCGTACAGATAAATTTAACCAAACGTCAAAACAGTCTAATTTCCAAGCTGAATACAAACTCCATAACATAAATTCTAGCATTCATAACCCTTTTAACAAACGTTAGCCCTACGAAAGTCATCGGCAATACACACATAGTAATGTTACACAAAATGTCACATAGTACTAGGTGCAGGAACCCAGACAAGATGATCATCCGGGAAGAAGTGACACACGGGCGAAGTGCCCGGTTCGATCCTAAGCACACGGAACGACGCGTGATCAGGACTCCAATGCGAGGTGTCCATGTGACAAACAGCAACAGCTTCAACCTTGTCTCCATTTTCACCACCTAACGAGATCTTGTACACTTTGTTCTCGCTCTCCTGGTAATGGCAATAGTACACCGCATAGGGGTAAGGCATGGTGTGACATGCCACCATCTTGGGAGCTTGTATCTCTTTAGGCACTTCCAATACAGTGTAGTTTTGGAAAGTGGCACTGGACTTGGTAAAGAAGGTAGTTGTTACGACGCCGAAACTCTCCTCCAACCCGAAGACGCCAAGCGTGAAATCGAGCATGGATTCCATGGAAGTAGCGCAGAATTTCGTCTCTCCTTTGATGGGCTCAATCTCACATAGGGCCAGTGTGTTCTCCATGGCTCTGGCTTGTGGAGAGTCTTGAGAGAGAGAGAACAAGTTGAGAAGGTGAGGGAGCTGTTTCGATGAGAACGGAATTGAAGCAGCATCATCTCTAGGCAATAAGTGAGGAGAAGTTGAAGGGTCTTTCTTTGGAAAGTAGATGGGCATTTTTTGTCCAACTTTCATGTCCTTCAAAGTGAAGAAAATCATATGGGAAGGGTCTATTTGACTCAACCCATCTCTGATCTCATAATCGCTAGTTAGAATCTGTAAATTATTGGGGTCCTTGATAGGGCTGTTTATTAGCTTCCTAGACTCGCCACCATGAACAAGCTGCAAAATATATATATATATATATATATATATTTATCAGTAACATAAATCTGGTTAGACAGATATTAAAATTCAACTTTGAAATAACAAAAGGGCTGACTAATATCACTCTTTGATCAGTTTGTTGTGTGTGTAAACTTAAAAAGAGTATCTAAAGAATCAACAAAGTTTACCAGAACAAGTAGTAGATGAAGCAAGAGATTCCAAGAAGCAACTTTGAAACCCATATCCAACTTCCTTCCGTGGCAAAAGCTCCTTCCGGTTCTGCTCATCTTCCACTTCTGAAAAAGATGACGAGAGAAGGAAGGAAGTGGATCACTTTTTCACTAGAGGAAGGCCTTTATAAAGGGAAAAACATTTTTCAAAGTATGGAACATGTGTATAGAAAAGTATGGTTATACTTTGGCCTATTTTAGTTCTTTTAAAAATATGGTTTGAAACACTTAAAAAGCTATAGTTTTTACTTTTTTTTTTAAATAAAAGCACAAGTAAAAGTTATGATAAAGAAATTGAGAATAAACGAGGTTCTTGGAATCCACACAATCTTTACATATTTCAGTTTACAATTATATTTAAACCATTGATAGAGCTTCTTACAAGTTAATTTTGGTTTTGATTTAACTTTTACAAGCGTTTTAATGATTTATCAAAAGTATTTTGACTCTAAAAAAGAGTTTTTTGTTAAAGTTACAAAACAAGGCTTTTAAAAAATACTTTGGAAAAACCTTTTACACTTGTACCAGATTTTAACAAGATATTTTAATTGTAACTTTTTTTATTAATAAAAATTTTAAAATTATTTTGATCCATTTAAACTCTTTAAAAAATATAGTTTTGCTCATTGAAAAGCCACGGCTTTTTACTTCTCATATCTCTTAGGGAGCCAAAGCATAAATAAAAACTCTACAAAACAGGCCATAAATTTCTCTGTCTTAAAAAATGCATGTTTAGCTCCTTACGGATCCGTGCAGAAAAGCAATATATACATTCGAGAGGGTGGGAGATTTTGAACAGTTTTATTTTAAAAAATAAAAATTTTTAAAGAATTATGTTGAGAGTATTTTTAAAAATTTTGTCTAAAAAAATATGTAAAAATATTTTTAAAAACATTTAAAATAATATTAAATGAAACCTATATTTTTTATAGGAGTTGATGTGAATTTATTGCTAGACAATGCCTCAGACTACCTGGAAGAGCAAATAAAGTCGCTTCTTTTAATGTTTATAACTAGAAATGTTTTGGATCTATCCTACATGCATAGGCTGGGAATCCGTGCAAGCAGCCCCTCTAATTTTCAACTGTTTTTGCCCCAATTAATACATGTTTAGGATCCATGTAGGACAACAGAAGTATCTTTTTTCCTGCATACCTTACTCTGACCAAGAAATTTTTTCACAGGTGACAATAAATTTTGTCACGTACGTCCACTTTTTTTGCATATAACAAGAAATGTTTCCCATCTATCCTTACATGCATAGACTGGGAATCCATATATGCAGCCCCTCCTTTAATTTTCAACTGTACTTACCCCAATTAATATAGGACAACAAAAGTCTCTTCTTTTTCTGTACATGCAACTCTGACCAAGAAAATTTTTGCATGGGTGACAACAAAATTAGTCAGCCCACGAGCCTCTTTTTATGTCTAATAACGTTGACCAAGAAAACTCAAATTAATTACGTACCAGAAGACTTTAAGTTGCATGGATTGCAGTTTCTGTATCCTTTCGCTTTTCAGTGCTGACAAAGACATGTGAATCTGTGCCAAGTTTATCGTAAATGATCGCTTTCAATGGCTAACCGTATGCTTTCAATGTTGAAGCTAAAGAAATTTCAGCTCCCAATTAACTTTATCGTAAATCATCACTTGCCAGTAGCATCTATTGGTATTAATTACCAGCTATATGACAATGATATTCTGCGCTAAATCTAGTAGAATGTGACCATAAATTGAAGAAGATTAGAGGTGTTAGAAAAAAAAGAAATGAAAAGAAAAGTCAAGAAATTGCCATTGCATCCCTGCAAAATTGTTTTGAACTACCACTGGTATTGAGCGCTAAAACTTTTACGAACTAATAAAACGTGAACGATGAATGAGATCTTCTTTCTATTTGTGTGTTGCGGTGAGCATGTATAAGTCGGATGCCCAACATTACTTGCTATGTACAGGTAAACTTTTCTTCTCAAAATCAACAAACCAACACATAACAGTTACATTCAGAATGAGAAACAAAAGGAAATCCTTCACAGAGATCGCCTGTCTTCTTAAAAATAGAGATATTTGTTTGAAAGCCTACTTAAGCACATTTTAGTCCCTATGATATTAGAGCAGCTATTAACAATGATAATCCCACTAATATAACATGAGCATGACAATTACAATATATAACCCTCTGGCATCTTAGTTGGAACTGTTAGTTCCAACTAACAAATAGTATAAAGCTCTTAATAAATACAGTAAAAAGTAAAAAGTTGCTATAATATAAAGCTCTCACATGTTACAGTTTTTAAATCAATATTTTCAATTTCGGCCGCTCTCTTAAACACCCTATGACCTATGTGCACATTATTCATGATTGGGCCTTTAAAAAGAGAGAGGAAAGATGATAAGCCACTAAAGTTCCCGTGTACCAAGAAGAAGCTTTTTACTCTCTTGGAAGCTTGGGTTAGAAATAGAGAAGTCATGCTGCCCTTTGTAGAAAACTCTATTCGGTTGAAGAGAAACAACACAAGTTAAATTCTCATTATCATCCCAACAATGAAATGCTATTTATCGAGAAATATCTTTTATGGTTGGCTGCAGAAAGGGGTAATTATATTAGATGAGAACACAATTGATTAAATATCTTTTCCCCAATATCAAAATAACTGTGTCGTCATGACATGTGCAGGACAAATATCCATACGATGGTGTTGACATACGTAGGAGGACTACCGATAGGTTAACTAAAAAAAACATAATGCTTGTCACATCGAGGAAATATTCGAAAAAACTTTTCACATCGACGATGAACCGCAAGAATCCTTATTACATACAAAGTTATTTTAGAACTTTTGTAATTGGCTTGCGTTCGAACAAGAAGCCTAAAAAGAGGCTACAAAAGCTTTAATACAAGTTGCACAAAAGTATGAACTAGCTTGCAACATAGTAAGTCACCTCGTTCGAAAAAGATCACGAAAAAATTTGGGGAAGCTATTGTTTTCATAAACGTTGATATTCAAACAATGTCATTCCTTCATAATCGACCATTATGTGTTGAAGTAAGAGTGAATGGATTAACAATGGTGCTTTGGTCTGCTTGTAGCTATGCATATTGTAATGAAGCTGATGAAAGAACTCGTCCATCAAATTATAACACTCACCGGCTTTGCAGCCACAGTTGTAAAATTCATGGCATATGTGACTATCAAACTGGATGTACAAACATGTATAATCCTTTAAAAACTAAAGGGGAAATTAGGGAATTTTTCATCCTAATTCACCTTTTTAGTTTCTTTCCTTTTCAAAAGAATTTCACCCTTTTTAAGTCAATATATAATGTGAGAAAAAACGGCAAAAATCTTATAATATTTAAAAAATGAGATAACGTTGTAAATTAATAGCGTGGATGTAACCAATTGGTATTTCAATATATTATGCATGGCCTCTCATTTAAACCTTATTATCTTCTTATAAATCACCTCTTAATATTGTATGTTATTACTTAATAATTCCCTTTTCGATCTTGTAGGGTATTGGAAAGCGTAGTTTGAAGAACCAATAGTTTGAATCAATTTTAGTTAAAAACTTTATAGCAACTTTTTGTTTTTTACTATAACAACATTTTACTTTTTATAACATTATGTGAGAGCTTTACACTGTTTATTGATTAGAACTCATTAGTTTTAAATGAGAGTCAAATGCCTTATAAATATATGTAACTTGTGTCTAATTCTATTACCTATACTAATGATTTTGTCCTATGGATAGAGGTTATAATTAACTTTAATTTTTACCTCATACAAGTGAATGAAAACAATAAAAAGTAATATTATGTCTTTTATTTGTGTTTTCTCTCGTCTTCTCTTTAATTGCTTGTAATACTTGAGTCCTTGCTATTATTTTACAACACAAATCTTTATGCTCTTATAATTATTCTATATTTCCCAAAACTAAAGCCCAAAAGGGTCTTTAGACGTCCCTTGCAAAAGCAAAGCGGCCCCTTTTCTGACACCTGCTTAGACGTTGCTTTTCTAGTTACTGTAAAATGTTTTAGCATTTTATGGACTGGTGGAAATTTTCTCCCGATATACTGCCATGTAAAAGGCGATTAGAACCTTTTTCTGTCAGTTTCTTCTTGTTTTTACTAAATATCTTTGTCTTACAACTCTCTCAAATTTATATATATATATGTTATACATAATTTACTGACTAATTTTCTTTATTAAGTTTTTGCCTTATTTATTAAAATCTTTTTTTCCCTAAACTAAACTCTTAAAAGAATAATAAATGAGTAAAACTAAATTTCAGATATTCATATCAGAGAAAATGCAAAAATGCTCGTGCCTTACAACTGGTTTAATAGCATTTATGTTCTCTAGTTTGTCTTGGGCTGATATAATTAGTGCAAACTATCATGAAAAATAGAGTAATGAGAAAGTGTCTAATCCGATTAGTTTAGCAATAATAGGTAGACATTAATGCACTTGTTCAGAATGAATAAATTAAAATAGAGTAATGTTAGGGATACCACTCTAATCCTAACTTTAATCCTAACTTATGAGTTATCATCAATTTATTAGTAGATGCAGCTCGGTGATCTAACAAATTTTTTAAACACTCACCAATGAATTGATGACAATTCATGAGTTGGTACACAAATTAGGATTAGAGTTAATATCTTTAATTTTTTTTTATTAAGATAATGATTTTACAGAACTTAATAATTTACAAAATGCTCTAATTGATGACTTTGAAATGCAAAAGCTTATTCTCTTTGTGCTCAAAGTAAGAAAAGTTTCAAGTTACCTAAACAACGAAGTATTTAGAGCTTCACACATGGTCAGATGTTGAAAGCTTGATTTTGATTATTTTTTACGGTAGCATTTTACACTAAACCATAGACACCCTTTTGTTTTCCTAAATTATATAAAAATTAAAACATGTTTCAGTCAACATCCTTGAATTTTCAAGGACTAAGATCAATGTAACAAGTGGGTAAGATTGTTACAGCCCTCTTTGTAGCCTAGGCGGTTGGATGTGTTGTCATCCTTCCACCAGAGGTTCAAGGGTTGTACAAATAGTAGGTAAGACTGTTTGGGCATTTTGGTCATTTTATATAAGTCAACATAATAACAACGTATAATGTTTTGATTAACGGAGTGTCTCTAATTCAAGCAAAATGCAAGTAATATGAGTGTAATTTTATCCTTTGTTAAGTGAAATTCAGAAACTGACATTAATTTGAGGCCATCTTAGTGCTTACAATATCCATAACGCAATCTAGAAATTCTTCCAACCAATAAAGATCTTCAATCAAAAAAGGCAAATTGTGCTAGTGTGTGGACTGCAGTGTTGCTTTGGCGAGAAACAGAGCAATATGATATTAAGATAGATTTCCATAAAGCATATGATGTTTTGAAGTTGACATATTTATAAATAAATGAAGTAAATTTAATCATATCTGCCTCTTGCTTAGACATTAAAGGTCTGCATACCTTGGCATGTAACAATTCGAGAGGGCCTTTGGCTCTTGTGGGTTTAGCAAACTCCTGTTTATGAATCTATATTTTTTCACTTACTCGGTATGGATTTGATAATCAAATCTTATTCATTATATCTTGGAGGCATAATTAAGTAAGTAGCCAGAAATATTAATATTATAATATGAAATCCATTCTTTCTCTAACGAGAAGCAGATAAATAATTCTCTTGAACATTGATTCGAGGCTTCAATAATAAGAGCGCGTAATTCAAGATTAAGTTCATAAATTTATTATTCATTAGAGAATCAATGTCACTCAAGGATCAAGAAGTAATTAGAGAGGTTAATGGATATTACCTAGCTCTAATTATGAATTATTTATGAAGGATCAACTTATATGTAATGACTATATCAAATGAACAACTCTAAAAAATGAGTAATTGAATATCTATAATTTCAAGAGTACAATTTTAAATATTTAGTGGAGTTATATTTGAATTCATAAAAGAGTAATATATTAATTGAATATCTATAATTTCAAGAGTGCAATTTTACGTATTTAGTGGAGTTATATTGGAATTAATAAAAGAGTAATATATTAATTAAAGAGTTTAATTAATATATTGGTTTTATTAGAGCTTGAAATTATAGATCCCTTAGTCCCCATGCTATCCTTGTAAACACTGTTTGGACAAGTAGAATTATTGGTTTAAATAGTTAATTTAGAATTATGGAATTATAAATTAAATATCACTCAAAATAAATTAATTATGAATTAATTTATATTTATTAAATAATTAGATTTTTTAATAAATAAAATAAAATAATTAATTTTGTAAGTCACATAGTGAGTGGGTCCTATTGTGTGTGACACCCAAGCACAATAAGGACTAAATTGTAAGAAAAAGTTTCTCCTTAGCAGAATTGAAAAACGCCCAAAAACACCCCTATATAGTGAGAATTTTAAAAAAGTTAAAACACAAAAGTTGTAAATCTCGATGAAACTATTATATTTTTTGAACAGTTTGTCGAAAATCTCAACCGTTTGTGAGATTTTAATTTTTCAAGAATTTGTTAAAATTAGAAAAAAAAATTTAAAGGGCAAAAACGTCATTTTACAAAATGAGTTAGGGTATGGTACTTTGAGTAAAAATGTTTCTCATGAAAAGTAGAAAATTTTGGTTTAAAGAGATAAATTTTAACCCCGGG
>CAMOHE010048469.1:30558-62118 GCA_946598075.1 Artocarpus hirsutus
TTTGTGATTTTTGTTTTAATTTTTATTCCTTTAAAAGCATGTGGGTTCTTGAGCAATTTTTTAGTTAAATCCCATAGAAATATGAATTATGGCATGTTGATATTGTGAAAATTTAGGATTTATGATGCAAAATAGTGGTTTATGTAAAAACTGGTATTTTTGTAATTTTAGTTCTAGTTTTTCAAAAATGATGGTTGGGTATGAAAAATGGTTCAAACCAAGGTTGGAACTGCCTTTGCAGGGGTATATCTACTATTTAAAAATATATTTTTATAAAAATGCCCTAAGGACTAAATTGTAAGAAAAAATTTCTCCTTAGCAGAATTAAAAAATGCCCAAAAACACCCCTGTATAGTGAGAATTTCAAAAAAGTTAAAACATGAAAGTTGTAGATCTCGATGAAACTGTTATATTTTTTAAACAGGTTGTCGAAAATCTCAACCGTTTGTGAGATTTTAATTTTTCAAGAATTTGTTAAAATTAGAAAAAAAAAAATTAAAGGGCAAAAATGTCATTTTACAAAATGAGTTAGGGTATGGTACTTTGAGTAAAAATGTTTCTTATGAAAAGTAGAAAATTTTGGTTTAAAGAGATAAATTTTAACCCCGGGGGTAAAATTATTAAAATCTTCAATTCAGGGGCTAAATTGTAAAGTTTTACGAAAATGGGGCATAGATGTGAAATAAGGAGATCCGAGTCACTAGGGTATTATTTTAACATTAGTACATGACTATTTTCGTTACAATAAAGAAATCGAGCTCGGAAAGGTTAGTAGGCCCACGGAGGGCAAAATCGTCATTTTGCCCAAATAACCCGAACCGCTCTAAAATGTTCCAAATGGGAAAAAGGAATGTTTAGAAAGATTTTCACTCTTGGTTAGAGACAATAGGGTAAAGTAAGAAAACCAGTGGTTTTTAGAGTTGTATACAGTTATGCAACTCGATTTATTAATTAACGAATGTTTTGTAATGAAACATAGTGGAATTTGGCTAATAGCTTTGTAATTGGCTAACAGGATCCTAGAAGTCTAGGAAAGAGGAAAATCGAGGTTGATTTATGCAATACTAAAATCAAGAAAGTACTCCTACCTACAATATGAATTTGTAAGTACAGAATGTGGTATGTGCATATGCATACCTGTGTATATATCAAGGTGTATACCTGTGTGTATGCTATAACATGAGTATCTATAAGTATGTTGGTGTATACCTATGAGTATACTAAATAAATACCTATGTGTAGATGATATTGTATACCGATGTGTATATTAATGTATACCTGTGAGTATAAAAGCATGTACATGTGTGTACTATATCGTACAATAGTATTTATGTTTTGTGTATAACATGTGTTTATCACTTCATGCATGGTATGGTAACCATAATAAATAGACTGGTAATTATGTCACCAGAAAATAAGAAAAAGTGTCGTACCGACTCTTGACTCAAGAGGAGTTTAAAGGTATAGTATGGTCATGGTGTTACATAGACCTAAGTGCACAATGGTACGAACACTTGGCCCCTAGTTCAAGATAAGAAATGATAATGATAAAGAAGGTTTATAAGAAAGCATAATTGGATCATGTATTTTATTGAATGTGCATGTGGGTTATATAGAACTTACTGTGTGTAAGCTCACTAAGTATTTCATGCTGTAGGTATTTTGATGAGAAGGTTAGAATAAGTTTACTGATGAGCTGGCGGAGGGATGATTAGTGTGCAGATTGGGTATGGAGTCCGCCGCTGTTATGTTTCCGCTGTAACATCTTTTATGTTATTTTGAAATGCAAGGTTTAGAAAATGGTATTGTATAAGAACGATTGTTTATGTAAGTACAAGTGTATATCTATGTTTTCAAAGTTGCTAAAACCAGTATTGTGTTAACAAGTGAGTTAAGTAAATATATGTATATATTTGTGATTCTAAAGGCATTAATATCTGTATGTGGAAAAAAAAATTTCCTAAATTCTCTCCTATATGTAAGTAAGAAAAAGGTTTATCACGGCCCAAAAAGACAAGTTGTGACAAGAAATTTAAAGTAAGATAAGGATAGTTAAGGAACAAAGGTAGAAGGTTAAAGTAAGAAAAGAATGTTCTTGAAAGTACATAATTGAGCATAAATGTAAACATGCATTTTAGTTTTGCTTGTTTTCCTTGTTATGAAATATTTAAATGCTATGAAAAATATTCTGAGGAATGTTTATGTTAAGTGTTTATGAAAAACATTTTCATGTTTACAAAAAAAGGTTTATAAATGACGTGTTATGAAAAACGTTTCAGAAATACTTTATGAAAAACGCTTATGCAAAACGTTTAAGAAATGTTTTATGAAAAATGTATCCAAGAATGTTTATGAAAAACGTTTTTAGAAATGTTTATGAAAATGTTATAAGAAAAATGTTTTCACGAGAAAAGTTTTTAAAGCATGTTTAACTGATTTGTGAGATTACGTTTGAACTTACTGAGCAAAAGCTCATTAAAAGTTTCTTTATGCTGTAGGTAGTTTTATGGGCGACTAGTAGGACTCGTTAGAAGAGCTGGGTGTGCGGAAGGCAGATGTAAAGATTTGGGTATGGATACCACCACAGTAAGTTTCCGCTGTACAAAGAAAATGTTTTCCTATTATTTGATACATGTTTTCAAAGTGCAAAAAAAAAAAAAAAAGTCAAAGTTTTGATAAAATCAAAGTATTAAGAAATGTTTTCAAAGATTTAAGATATAGTATACGAATTGTTTTATATAATTATAAAGTTAAGTTTTAAGCTATGTTTTAGTAAATGTTTCTTATTAAGTTTTAAGAAACAATTTAAAATGATTTTAAGAGCAAGTGTTGAGCGATGCCTCAACTTACATGACAACGGAGGTCACAACAGTTTTTAAGTATATTTTAAAGAATGTTTAAAAAATTATTTTTCTTACTAAGTAAGTAAGATTACTGTTCAAATAATGATGTTTTAAGCAAGTAAAGTAATTGCCCGAAAAAGTGGGTCGTCACACATGACGTGTGCCTTAGCAAGTGGGTTAGGTCGTGTAACATAACCAAAATGCATATTTTGAGTGAAATATACATTTCGATCCACTTATTTTTATGTTATTATTAAATCTTATAATTTAAAGGCCTTTGTTAAGCTTCCCTCCACCATAATCTACTCTTGTAAAAACAACCTCACTCAGATATGCCATCATTTAACATTTTTCTTTTGTAGTCAATTTTTTTTCTTGATGTACCCTTATAAATATTTTGTTTTGCTATAATGGCCTCAAGGAAATAATTTCTTATTAAACGTGCATCTATCTAAACATTTTTTCTTCCAACCTTTTCAAATAATTTTTTTTAATATATGTGCCTCACAAATAATTTACTATCTCACTTGTCTCAGTAATTCATTAAAAATATGCTCTACCTATATATATATATATATATATATATATATATATAAAAGTAGATTTTTAGGGAAAGTCTTGAATCTAATGGCCCAACCAATTCAACACTTGTAACACTTTTCGTTTATCATTGTAATATTGTTTATACTTCTAGTGTAACATTGTTACAAGTATTCAAATTACATTTATTTAGTGTCACTTGAAAGCAAATTGAGTGCTATACAAATGTAAAAACAATTTTATGATTGTAAACAAAAAATGTTACAAATACATGAGTAGTTTAGATGCCCGATAGGAGACGTTTCCAAATTTTTATATTGAAAGAAGGGTTTTTATCATTTTGACATTCTGTATTTTAAGAAAACATCATATTAATATTCTATTATTTGAAAAATATCAAAATGGTAGCCTACAGTTCTCAAAAAAATAGTTTTGCCACCCTAAGTCTATTTTTATGTTATGAAATTTCCTATTTATCCTTTTATCAACAAAACCCGTATTAATTTTGTAAAATAGTAATAGAAAATCAAAATGAATGATTAAATAAAACTCATAAAAATTCATATATGTGGAATTTTTTTTTATATTATTTGTACTTATTTTCTTATATAGTTTTAACAAAATAATGTAAGATTCATTAAAAATGATATAGACTTATGGTATCATAATGATATTTTGAAAACTATAGGATATCATTTTATATTTTCTAAACAATATAGTATTAAATACGATGTTTCTACAAAATATATGATACCAAAATGACAATAATCCTTAAAAAAAGTTACAAAATAATGGTTTCAACTAGGATTTTAAACTTATAAGGTCCTTTTTTAAAATTTTTAAGATATCAAGCTCCCGATGTTATGTTATCTCAAAATAATAGGTAATAAAATAATAGGGTTAATATTATTTTTGGCCTACTAATCGTACAACTTGTCTCGTTTTAGCCTATAAACTTTAAAATGTGATAAATCACAGTCTTAAATTATGTAACTTATCCTATTTTAGTCCCTAAACTTTAAAACATGACATATAACATCCTTGAAGTATGCAACTTATTTGGCCCCTAAACTTTAAAACATGACAAACTAAATCTCAAACTATACAACTTGTCCTATTTTGATCTTTTTTTTTTTAACTAAATCCATTAAGTATTTACAGTTTAAGACAAATGGACTTTTGGATTTATATTTGTTTTCAATATCTTTTAAGGTAAAATGCTTAAATTTTGTTTTTCCATTATATATGTTTTACTAATTTTTTTTTAATAATTCTTTTACAAAATATTTACCAAATTTCCTACTTAAATGAGTATGTATTACAATGTAGATGTATTTTTGTTCCATTGTGAACATCTTATGCTATCTTTGTTAAGGTTTAAACGCAAAAAGGATGCTGATTAAAACTACTGTTGTCTTATAAATAAGATTTGTCTAAAATGTCCTTTATTAAACAATCAAGTGAGATCATGTTCTTCAGTCTGTCAATATTTAATGGATATAGTTACATAATGGTAAAAATGAGACAAGTTGCATTAGTTGGAGGTATGATTTATCATGTTCTCAAGTTTAAGGACCAAAATGTGACAAGTTATCTAGTTCAAAGATGTCATATGTCATGTTTTAAAGTTTAAGGATCAAAATCAAAGAAGTCGCATAGTTTGAGGATGTGATTTATCACGTTATAAATTTTAGTCCAAAATTAAACAAGTTGAATAGTTTGAGGGCCAAGAATGAAATTAACCCAAAATAATAAAAACATGGATAAATTTTAAAAATTTTACCTAAATTATGTCACTTGTATCAACGTGCCCCCAAACTTCAAAACGTATCAATTACAATTTATTATCCATCTCTAGCTTCCTCCTTCCGTCAAATTTCATCAGTTCTTTAACAGAAAGAGCCGATTTGTCGATTTTTTTTTTTTGTGAGTTAGGTATGATATTTTGGTTTTATTATAGTTCTCTCCCCTTTCAAAATATTAGTTAGATACTAAAACCCATCTATTTTAGTTTCTTAGAGCTGGAAGAAGCAAAAAAGAGGAAAAAAAAGTTAAAAAATATTGAAAAACTCATTAACAATCTCATTAATTATACGCACCCAAGTTTAAATTTACTTCGCACTAAGAAAACCCATTAACAAAAAAAAAGTTCATAAAAAAAAATATTACTTAACAGACCAAAAAAAAATTATAGCAAAAAAAAGACTAACCAACCAAAGTTTTTGCTCTTGTATAGTACAATATAAAGATTAAGTTTTTTTTTTTTTGGGTTGGAAGAACTTTTTTTTTTCCTGGTCTAACTTATTAAGTTTGTTACTGAAAAGATAGATTCATGCTTAAATTTTGTATGCATAGTTTGTTTTGTTGTGGAACAATTTTTTTGGTTTGTTTGCCAAATGAGTTTTTTATTCTAAAGTAAATTTGGATCTAAGTATTCTTTATGAGCTTATTAATGAATTTCTTAATTTTTTTTTTCTTTTCTCTCATTTTTCCTCCTAACCAACTTTAAAAAACTAAAATAGATGAGTTTTAACACTTAACTAATGTTTTAGAGTGGAGAATGACATTTAATGAAACCAAAATGTCAAGTCTAACTTGTAAAAAAGTTAGAGAAATTAGTTTTTTCATAAAAAAATGACAGGAATTTAACGAAAGAGAGAAAGCTGAAGATAAATAATAAATTACGAGCAAAACATACACTTTTTGAAGTTTAAAGCATATTAACACACATAAATAGGTGTGTTTGGTTTGTGGTTCGAATTACGATTCGAATTATTTTGCTATAGTATTTTTTTTCATAAAAATTTAAATATTTATTTAAGTTTTTTATTTAAATTTATAAATCAAACAGAAAAAATAATTTAAAATAATAATTTAAATTATATACGATATAAAACCCTCGCATCCATATATGCTACGTGGAAAGCTCACGTGCTCTCTCAAACATCCAAATAGTTCAGGGAATTATCCTAAAAACAAATTCTCGACACGCCGGAGTTCAAAGGTTCACAAGCACATAATCAAACGCTCCACACCGAACCCAAAGTCCAAACACACTGAAACCCCACGATGGAGGAGAAACGCCGCGACGCCGGGACGCCAACAGCCGCCAGCGGAGAATCTCCGGCTTCGGAGCCAACGTCGTCGCGGCGACGGGCCGGTGGCCAGAAGCGGAAATCCGGAGTCCTCGGCTCCTCTGGCTCTTCGTCGGCTCCTTCGAAGCGCGCCAGTCGCGAGAAGTCCTCTCTCTCTCACCCTCCGATCCACAACGGCCCGTTGACCAGGGCTCGCCAGGCCCCATCTAGCCTCCCCTGGTCCACGGCTTCCACAGCTGGCGCCGCCGCGGCGTTAGCAGCTGGTGGCGTGAAACCGGCGGCGGAAAAGGCCAGGGTTCCCGGCGTGCCGGGAGGAGAGACGGCGGTGGCTGCTTTTCTGGCCGAGGAGTTGAGGAAGGAGAGCGCATTGGAGGCCTTGGAGTCTGGGCTTGAGGCCAAGTTTGAGGCCATTAGATCTCGGAGTAACAGTGCTCATGTGGTTCCTAGTCATTGCGGTGAGTTTCAGTTCGTCTTTGCCTTGAATATGTTGTTTTTTGTTGCGCATTTGGAGGTAAGTTGGGTAAAGAATTGAAATTTTGGTTCATTTTGCCATGAATTTGATCAAAGACTTAGCTCAATTTGAGCTGTAGGCTAAGTTGTAGTTAGGTAGCTTGTTTTCTAGATTTGAAATGGATAATTTATGTCATTACGAAAGAATGGAAGCAGGATTTCATCGGGGGAAAAAAAGGAATAGAAGCAGTAATTGATTAGTGTTTCTTAAGGACTTTTTCTCTTTTCGCCTGCTATGTCAGCTATCTAAGGTTCCTCTATGAATATGGGACTGTTGTTATGGCTTAGATGCCCTAATCGTTAGCAATAAACCCAGGGTTAGCTTAAGTGGGTGAGAACGTGGGAGGTCTTGGGTTCGATTCCCCTTAATTTGTACCCTTGTGTTCGGATAGGAGGGTTTACATGCCTTCAGGACTTAGTTTGGAGCTCAAAGAGGCATGCATCCTCTGAGTTACCAAATAAATAAATAAATTTACAGAGACCAATAAAATCGAGAAAGCCAATCAAACAAGAACAAAAAGCACACAAAATACATGAGAGCTATGTCCACATTCAACAACCGCAGAATGTCGAAGAAGATTACAACTTGTAATTTACAAGAGAATCACACACCTTCTGGCTCTGTCTTTTTCTCTAACCTGTCCAAATAACCCTAAAATCAGCGCCTCCTAACGTAAGTACAATTAGGCTCCACATGTAACATTTGTTCCAGAAGAATCTCAACTATAGTTCTCCTTTTTTTTTTTTTCACCTTCCATCCTCTTTTTATTTGAATTTAAAACATAGAGGTAAGGTTTTCTGAAAAAATTGATAGAGGCTAGGGAATGAGTAAGGTAAGCTTTTTGTTTTCAAGTGCATCGAAGTTTTGGTTATGTAGAGCAACTTTTTTTTTTTTCCCCGGGCAATGCAAGTAATTTTTCTTAGACTTCTTTCAGGATGGTTTTCATGGACAAAAATTCACCCCATTGAGGAGCGCACATTGCCATCATTCTTTAATGGGAAGTCTGAGTTGCATACTGCGGACACATACTTGGAGATTCGTAATTGGATTATGAAGAAATTCCATGCAAATCCAAGCACACAGATGGAGTTAAAAGACTTGTCACAACTCGAAGTTGGAGACCTGGATGCTAGACAAGAGGTATTGGAGTTTTTGGACCATTGGGGTTTGATTAATTTCCACCCATTTCCACCAACAGGTTCTGAAACTGGTGGTGCCAATGGTAATGGTGATGGCACAGCAGAAAAGTGTTCATTAGCTGATAAGTTGTATCACTTTGAAACACTACAATCATCCATGCCTGTCGTTCCCAAGAATAATATGGGAGCTCCATCTGTGCCATCTGGGTTGTTTCCAGAATCGGCAATTGCTGAGGAGCTGGTGAGGCCCGAGGGGCCAGATGTTGAGTACCATTGCAACTCTTGTGCAGCTGATTGCTCTCGCAAGCGCTACCATTGTCAGAAACAGGTTAGTTGTGTTTTCAATTTGTTTATCGTGGGTTTCAATTTTCTCAGCCTGATGTTTGTTCTAAGTCCCATTTCCCCGACCTTGAAAACCAATTGCTGCAATACTTGAGTTCGGATACTGCTAGATGTGCAACGTATAAGGGAATTAATCATTCTATTTTCTCATGCTTTGCTTCTTTTTATGTTTGTAAGTTAGAGTTTAGTTAATGCCCCAAAATAGATTACAAATTAGTATGACCCCAAATACCTTTCACTTATTTGACTAGAATCTGTGATTTAGGAGAATCATCACTGATGTACTATGATAGAATTGGACAAGAATGCCTTTGCAACTATCCTTATGTCTTCATCTTGTTCATGATTCACCTTTTTGAATCAGTCATTTACGAGCTGGAAAGATGATCAATAAAACTTTCTCCTTCCGATAATTGGAGTTCCATTGCTTATTTCTGTTTGCCAATTGGGTGTTTTCTAATTTCTGTTTACTAACTATATGCATATGTGACAGGCAGATTTTGATTTATGTCCCGATTGCTTTAGTAATGGGAAGTTCGACTCTGGCATGTCATCTTCGGACTTTATTCTCATGGAGCCTGGTGAGGGTGCTGGGCTGAGTGGTGGGAAGTGGACAGATCAGGAGACCTTACTTCTCCTTGAAGCATTAGAGATTTATAAAGAAAACTGGAATGAGATTGCAGAACATGTTGCTACAAAAACCAGAGCTCAATGCATATTGCACTTCGTTCAAATGCCAATTCAAGATACCTTTCTTGATTATGATGATAATATAGACTCTCATTCCAAAGAAAATGCAGATTTAGATGCAACTGAGAAGGACTCATCAGTCCCTAAAGATGCTGGTGGAGCAACTAAAGGTGAGATTGCTGCTAGTGAGAATCAGTCCCCAACTTCCCCAACGGAAACTTCAAAGGAAGAAATAAGGGACGTAAAAACTAGTGAGGACACTTCAAAACCAGTTGATGAGAATGAAGAGAAAGCTGGTCAGGAAACTTCAAAACCAAAGGAAGGCAGTGAATCTAAAGGTAATCAGGAGACAGGAGAAGACTGTGCAATTAAGGCCCTCAAGGAAGCATTTGAAGCCGTCAATTATCCTCTCACACGTGAGGGATCCCTTTCATTTGCAGAAGTCGGAAACCCTGTCATGGCATTGGTAAGTTGAAGCCTACACACAGCGTTTTTATGTAACTAAAGTCATGAGCAGGAAAGGAACAATGGAGTCTTTTCAGGCAAACTAAAGTCGGTTTCTTCCAATTAATGCCTGAAATTAAATCATAACCTCTTTTATTATTATTATTATTATTATTATTATTATTATTATTATTATTTTGCCTGAGTTACGATTATTTTATTCCACAACTTCAAGAACTTTCTGGGAATGTCTTTTTTCTTTCCCCTCTGAAAACTTAAAATAATTAGCAAACAGGACTTTCTTATTTTAATTTGTATCTTTCAAAAAAGCATCTGAACTGGTCTCAAGTTTATTATTTTATTTCTTCCAAGACATTTTTTTTTTGGTTGTGAAAAAGTGGGCATTGTGCATCACCATTGAAGTTATGTGATACAATCCACGCTTGGTTTCTATAATACCTATATAATTTTGGCACTTAATGTTCATAAATATCTTTCACTTCACAGGCAGCTTTCCTAGCACGTTTTGTGGGACCTGATCTTGCAACTGCTTCAGCTCATAATTCTTTGAAATCCATATCTGGACACTCTCCAGGCGTTGAGCTGGCTGCTAGGCACTGCTTTCTTTTGGAAGATCCGCCAAATGACAAGGAGGAACCAGCTGAATTGCAGAGGTATTTGATTTTAAATGCACCATGTATTGCTCTAGATGATATTTTTTTGTATCTTACATTCACTGAGACCTTTTTCAGTGTTGCTGAAGTGGCAAATGGGGAGACTCAAAAAGATGAAATATTGGGTGACAAGAAAGAGGATTCTACTCTTGAAGCAAAGACACCTTTGAGTGCTCCAGAAGGTGAATCCCAGGAGAAACCAGATGCTGCAAAAGAACAGGATGCTGTAATTGCAAGTGAGGAAGCTGATTCTGTTAATTCAAAAAAACCAAGCACTTCTGAAATAGTAAAGGATCAACCCCCATCTACACTGGGGAAATCAAGTGATTTAAAATCTGAGGGAGAACTTCCACCAAGTTTGATGGAGTCGGCAGGAAAATCAGGACAGCTTCCTGAACCTACAGAGACTTTGAACGATTTTGAAATGTCTGAACCACATCTCTCAGAAAAGAATGAGCCCCAGCAAAACGTTTCATCAAATTTGGTGAGGGAGTCTACCCATTCTGCGGAAGATTCTAAACAAGCACAGGTGGTGTCTGGTTCTCCGCCTGTGGAGAAGAACGAACCTAATAAAATTGGCAACTCAGATGGAAAACCCTCTTCTGAAGCAGCTAGAGATGTAGATATGATTCCTCATTCTCAGCAATCAGAAGAGATTGAACCTTCACAACCAGTTTCAGCAAACGCCACAGTTGAAACTACAGCAAGTATTATTCTCTCCTCTCTCTGCCTTAAAAGAAGGGATATCAACCATACTAGCAATACTAGAAAATGGAAATATGCTTTATATTTTGTGTCTTTTTCTTCTTTTGTTTGGGCAGTGAGGGTGAGTCCTCTGTCTGTGTGCACACGTGCCCATCTGTGCATTTGTAGTAGTAGCCATAAAGAAAAAATACAGTTGAAAACGTATACCCTGGTAACTTTTGAATTTGTTTCATCTTTCCAGTTGAAGATCCAACAAAAGATGGTGACAAAGAGAAGCATGACTCTTTGGAGACGAAAGAACACAAGATTGATAAAATAAAGCTTGCTGCAGCCTCTGCTATCTCAGCAGCAGCAGTGAAAGCAAAACTTCTTGCAAATCAGGAGGAAGACCAAATCCGACGACTTTCAACATTGTTGATAGAGAAGCAGGTATTCTCTAGAGTTTAGACAAATGACTTTCTGTCATTGCTTTCCGTTGGTAAGAATAGAAATTTACTACATGGAGATCCTGTTATTTCAGTTGCAGAAATTGGAAACCAAGTTAGCGTTTTTTAATGAGATGGAAAGTGTCGTTATGAGGGTTAGGGAGCAAATGGACAGATCAAGACAACGGCTTTACCATGAACGGACACAGATAATTGCAGCCAGACTAGGCTTACCCGCTTCCTCATCCAGGGTGATGCCTTCATCATTTCCTACCAATAGAACTGGCTCAGTTCCAAGGCCTCCACCAACCATGGTTTCCCAAAGGCCACCAACGTCAAGATCCATGGGGTCTGTGGCTCCTAGCCCTAACCCTTCAATAACATTATCAACATCGACAGGAAGCTCAATTCAACCTCCCAGTCAGGACAAAATATCTTCCGTTGGAACAAAGTAAAACTTGGGAGTACATGGCTCCGAGTTCATCCATTTTCGTACACCACAATCAACTACTTTTTACACCCAGTGAGTTCCTGATTTGATTGCCTTTTATTGTATTTTAAGAAATTTGGAAGTCTGGCCGCTAATTTTAAATCATATAACAGTTGTCATGTTTGGTGACCGGTATAAAATTAGATTATGTCTTGATGCTTTTTCAGAACTTTATGAACCAGATTGTTGTTTAGGAAAGAGGGAAAAATAACCTTTAATTTTTTTTTTCTCTTCACTTTAGTGGTATTGCTTGTAACTGTATGCTGTGTAAAGCTTATCCAGGGGGAAAAGAACTATGGGAAAATTGTATATTATATTGAAACATCAGCCTCATTTTATTTCATCCCTATGTGATGGCTTCTTTTCCCCATCTGTTTTATGTGCCTTTTATTTGAAAACTGTAGTGGGGCAGAAGAAAACCAAGTTATTCAAATAAAAGGTCTCTCTCTCTCTCTCTCTCTCTCTCTCTTTTTGTCTCATAAAAATTCGGTTCTTGAGATCATGATACACATTCGAGATGCCCAATTGTCTAGTTTACCTCTAATTTGGCCAATTTGGCAGGTTACAAGTACAAGGTTAGTTTTTTGACTCTTGATAGCGAGAAGAATTTTCTTTGGCAGCTGGAAGAACAGAAATATGTATGTATCCGCAACGACGGCCACCGTGCTATCCTCGTTCGATTCGAATCGTCAAGGAAAGACGGTGTTCCACACCTGTAAGCTCATGAAACGAAGGAAATGAATTCCTTGTCTACGAGGATAATTAGACGTCGTTCTGCACTGGGATTTCACTAACGCGGATTTTGTCAGGCCGAGTTATTTGGCAACTTATTTGACGTAACTGAGCAGACTTTTGACAGCCTAGAGATGCAAAAAGGGAAACTAAAAATTCTAGCGTTTGCGGAGCAAGTGCTAGTTCATGGCGTTTGGACGATTTTGTTGACAAACCCACTCACTGTAATTTACTTGGAAGATCTATGAACATTGAAATTGGTTATTCAACGTTGGCTGAATTACTTGGTAGCTATTTGATGGCTTGAGTTGTACATTGTAGTCCTACTTTTTCCTCAAATTATCTACCCTACTTATAAATGCTCACTTAGATCGTGGCCATAAGAATGAAAAACATATCAACAAAACAATTCACACTGAATAAAAACTCGCCGGCAGAAAGAACCACCAATCACGAAAGCTTTGACTTCAAGGCCTCTTGTTTAGGATTTTTTTTTTTTTTTTTTTTTTTTGGGGTACGTGAACCCTCTTTGCATGCCAAATTTGGCACTAAATATTAACGAATTAAAGAATACTTTTTTACTGAAATGTCCAATTTTAACACTCACATAGATTTGAGAATTTTTTTTTTCTTTTTTCTTTTTATTTAATTGTACCAGCAGGCAATGGTCAGCTAAAAGTTAATCCCTCAAAAGATGTATCAATCAGCATCGTACTTTGGAAAACTTCAAGCTAGTTTTTAGAAACTGATCGTATAGTTTGAAAATTAAATTCTCGTTTTATCAGCCTTAAAGCAACATAACTTTTGTTGTTTGAATTTTTTTATTCCTAGACAATCATATGATTACAACATCAATATTTTGATTGCTTTAAAAGTAATAAAGATAAAAATATTTTGCTGACGATTTCCACACTAATAAAGGTAAAGGACGCTGTCCAGTTACTTACAAAGAAAAAAGAAAAAAGAAAAAAGAAAAAAAGAAAATAAAAAAAGCACAAGACAGCCAAACCCAGCAAACACTTATAGGACTGATTTGTTTTCCCCACAAAATCTTCATGTACAACGTAGTCACATACAGTACCAACAAAAATGGCCAAAATAGTTTGCAGTCTAACCACATTTATTCTTTTTACTGCGAAAAGAATCAGGTAGCATTCTTAGCACTCGCATCCGCTTGACCTTGTCTGGCCAGAGTTTGCAACGTCAATGACATCCGGCAAGTATCTTTGCAAGGCACAAAATTCCCATCAGCGGCAAAAGAGCAAAACCAAAGTGACAAAAAAAAAGGTCAGAAAATGAGCCTTGGGATTAAATCAAAAGAGCAACGTATAAAACTGACAGCTCTAAGAGACGGTAACAAATTCATATATTTACAACAATTGCATGTAATCACTCACAATTTTTTTGAACGCTCAAATTCTAAGAAAACTGGCTGATAAGCGACTGAACGCTAGATATATTCTCTAGCCATAAAAAAGAACCAGCACCAGAAGATAGATGTACACAGTTTAGATTAATCAAATGAAGGGTTCTCTTCACTTACATTTCTTCCTCCTCGCCACTCTTCAAAGCATTCTTTGCTATGCATTGGAAAGCTTCTTCTACGTTAACGCCTTCCTTAGCAGAGGTCTCGAAGTATGGGATATTCCCTTTTGATGCACACCAAGCTCGAGCTTTTTTTTCCGAAACCTGGAGAACCAACAAAAGATTACATGGACGTAAAACATAATGGATAAACAAACAATTTGCACCTTAACACATTAGTGCATGGATATGCATGCACATGCAAATCTTGCACATGCGAATCTGAGCAAGGAAGAGGAGATGGGAAGAGAGTTTGCACGTGTGTGCGTGGGAAGGGAAGGATTGGGGAGTATAAGATTCAAGCAAGTACGTACCACTCTGCTATTTCCACCATCTACATCAATCTTGTTTCCTATGACAACAAATGGGAAATTTTCAGGATCTGACGGGCTCGCCTGCAGGTTTCTCACGTCATCAATACTCAAAAATACAAATTCATAATGCTTAGGAGACTACATATGTAATAATTTTCTACAAAGATCCATAAAAGAACAAAGATATACCTGGATGAGGAATTCTTCCCTCCAATTGTTAAGGTTGTCAAACGATTTCATAGAGTTAACATCATAAACAAGAACACAGCAATCAGCACCACGATAGAAAGCAACTCCTAGGCTTTGGAATCTTTCCTGCCCAGCTGTGTCCCAAATCTGCCAAAACAATTAATATGGATTTTATCCACGGTTGAAAAGACAAAAAGCACTGCCTCAGAACATGATAACACAAAAGCAAGCCAAAACATTCCAAAAGAATACGAACATGACATCCACTCAAAAGATGCATTATTAGAAAAGTGCCAAGTAAATCAATTTCACTCAGGTATTGCAGCAGAAATTTCAACATAATCAAGACACAAAATGCTCTAGAAGCAGCCATAAAGTCAATCTTATTTTTTGTTTTTCTTTGTTTTCACGATTTTTTTTTATTTCAATCAATAAAATATGACTAGAGAAACGGGAAAGTTCTGCACCAATTGCGCACCAATCGAAAGTTATTAACGTTGTATTCCATTGTTCCCTTCATAGTACACTTCTATATTCTAGTTGAGGAACGGATCAAGATCAACATGTCAATCGGTCACTAAGTATATATAATATAAAGATATTGCAAATATTATAATTAGTTGTTTTAGTAATCTACAATCAGCTGCTGCCAATCTAACACAACCCGAGCTCTATTTATTGATCCGAGCAAAATACGTTATTAGAAATGCACAAACAATTTCAAGAAAAGGCAGAGTTTTGGAATAACATCAGCTGAAAGTGTCAGGAAGGGAAACGGATCAAGTTTTGTGGAAGCTTTGGGCTGCCATAGAAGATTGAAAGTAAACGAGCAACAAGGAAAAGTTGAGTTGGCAGTCGATACCAAGGACGAAAATGTCGATGTCGACGGAGTTGTCGAGGTTTTGATTTACAAATAATGCCGAAGAAAATGTCGATATCCACAGATATTCGGGGGGACAAAAAGACGGATATCTTGAGAAAAATTTTTTCTTAAACTTTTACAAAATGCTAAAACAATCAACATTACTTGATTTCAACCAAATTAATGATATAACTAATACATTTTTGGTCTATTACGAGAATTATATTGCCTACTATAAAAGGATTCTATCATAACCATATATTGATTATAATAAATTTTATTTCACATACTCATTAGCCATTACAAACAAGGAACAATAATATTGTAGAGCACATAAAAACCACCACCAAGCATAATCAAGGATACACAAACTTCAAAAACTGTCTTCAATACTAAATGAGTTTCTAGCATGTTGGAAAGCCTTATTATATAGGTTCCGATTTTGATCTAAAGTAAACAATACATTTACCAAGATATTACTTTTTAAGAACAATAATTGAAACGAGTAGACAAAAATAGTGAAAATATAGTACACATATCTACGTATAACATAACACAAGGCTTTGAAGAAGAATCCTAAATAATCCCACAGATTTATTGTATGAGGATAGAGGAACAAAAATAATTGACACTGATAGATAAAATGTAGAAGTATAATACATCTACATCTAGATGATATAAAGCTTAAAACTTTATAAAAGAAAACATGAAGAATCTCATGAGTATATTCTTTGGGGGGAAAAAAGACAGCAGCCATGAATGTAATTTTCAAAAAAATTAAAAACAGATTCCATTATCAAAATCTTATTTTTGAATGTGAAGTTCTGCACTATTCATTTAAAAAGTAAAAATTATTTAAAGACTAAATAAGTCTCAATAAATATTTTTCTTTTATTGTTTTTAGGTTCAAAGTATTAGTCATATTTTATTAAAAATAATTAAAAAAACCTATAAAATTGATTTTTGTGCAAAAAGGAAATTTTCCCGGCATTTTTATATTTCCCAAAATATCTTGGATATTCACAGATATTCTTTAAGGATATTTGTGGACATTATCGATATTTGATAGACATCCCAGAAGAAAACCCGTTCTCCCATATCTGTGTCAAGACTTCAACATAAATATTGTCGTGGGAATGTCGACAATGTCGTGGACATTTTCATCCTTGGTCAATACCAATCAGGTGTCCATGACTCCACATGGAAACTTTCAACAACTAAATATTTATCACAATATAATTTGACTTTTTCCACAGTTCAGACGAGATGATTCCACTAAAAAGAGCATCTAACTAACAAATAGATCTAAGCCATCTAATCTTTCTCTTACAACAGCTATGTAGATTTTTAACAAGGAAATTCACTTTATCATATAAGATTTCTCACTAACCTGGAGGGTGAAGAGTCTATCTTCAAACTGCACTTCTTTTGTGAGAAAATCAGCTCCAATTGTCGCCTTGTATTGATTGCTAAACTTCTTATTGACATACCTATAAGAAGTACGTCAAGGCAAACAGCAAAAAACCTCATAGGATATGATGCTTTAAGAATATACCCATTTAGATTAAGTTACCCAAAGCCTCAACCAAACAATTATTGATCATATACTCAACAAAAAGAAGCAAAATTGCATAAAGCTCTCTTAATTGATCACAGAGAAGGATACTGATTCATCAAAGAGGTCTTTCCCACCCTGCAAAGACATAAAACAACGTTAACCAACACAATTTCCTTAAAAACAGCTTTCAGCAGAAATAATATGTTGTAAGCAACAATCAACCCAAGCACCCATCATAGTATGATTACAAATTTTGCTGATCGTATTCTGTTTGGTTCAATAAAAAAATTGATTCGGATAAAAAGAATATAAAGTGAAAAAATAAAATACCGAAACAAAATCGAATTTTACTATCATAAATCATAAATGAGAATTAAATTAATTTAAAAAATCCAGATTTAAATTTATTTTTTTAAGGGAGAATTAAATGTTTTGAGCACCTGGGAAAATACAATTTACAAAGAATTTTAATTATTAGGGATCAACCTTTCTCGGCCTTTTAGCAAAGAAAGTAGATTCTAAAAAGTACCTACAGAAAATAGAATATCGCATATACATATACATACATATATATATATAAGAAACCAATTCATCGATTATATGATGCTAAATTGTATCGAGCAGTCAAATTAAACGCAGTGGCACAGTGTGAATTACTAGGGTTTCAGTATAATTTTCTTCCAAAGGAAGATCTCGAGAGATCATATTATTCAAACATAACCCTAGAGAATTAACCACCAAAAACTGGAGAGAGAGAGAGAGAGAGTAAAAGTACTGACCCACTGTCGCCGAGGATGATGACCTTCAAGAGCGTTCTCCGACGGGAAGGCATCGTGTACGGATGGGGAATTTAAATGGATCTAAGAGAGAAGTTTGTTCAAGCTTGGTCGGAGGTTTCTGGTCTTTTGGTCTAACGGAGCTGGACTGGCCTGTAACTTGCTTGTAAGCCAAAACCATCAACAATTTAAATTGTTTTTTTTTTTAATTTTACTTGCGAAATGACACTTATACCCCCTGCTTTGTATCAAACTTACCTTATCTTCTAATGAATTTAATTACAATGGCACCGCAATTAATGAGACAATTAGAAAGGATGCTACTAAGTTTTGGTGTGGATTGAATTATGCTACAAGTAAAAAAATTCATGCAATTTTTGTTATAATGATTAAAAAAAGAGTTATTGTATAAAATAAAATACACCAAATTAGTTTAGGCTTTGTTTTCAATATCTCCGTTTAACACGTGGAATGGAATTAGGTTTTAAGGAAATAGGTAAATTGAGAAGTACACTAAATAAATTGATGTAACAGTATAGCATTTCTTAAATAGTTTTTTGTTATGGAAATTTTTAATCCAAGCTTCTTATTTGTAGCAAATGTCTAAAGTTCCTTAAATTAATTACATTTAACATGTCCTCTATCAATTAAAAATAGGGTTAATTTCATTTTTGGCCTCCCAACTATACGAATTGTTCTATTTTAACACTTAAATTTTAAAACATATCAAATCGGATCCCTAAACAATTCAACTTGTCCCACTTTAATCCTTCCATTACCAAATCTGTTATGTATCAACAAAATTGAGCCAATAATTTTACTTTTGGCCCTTAAGCTATGCAATTTGTCCTATTTTGACCATAAACTTTAAACTATAATAAATCACACACTGAGAACTATAAAACTTGTCTTATTTTGACCTTTTTGCTACTAAATTTATTAAATATTGACGAATTGAAGCAAATGACTATTTTGACCTTTTGGCTTTATATATCTTTTCAACATATATTTTGAAGTCAAAAAATAAATCTTCATTTGAAACATCTGTTAGAACTAATGGGTGAAAACCTATATTAGTTGAAACCATAAAATGAGTTTGAACCATGATTTTTAGTTCTAACTAATATTTGAAAGTTTGTTAAAGTGTTAATTTGAACCAAAAGTTGTTGAAAACAACCGTTTGGATTTTAAACTATAATTTATAGTTTGAACTAGTGTTTGGTTATTTGAACAAAAAAATTGGTTTAAACCATAATGGATTATATTAGTTTGAACAAGTGTTTGATATATTTGAACTAAAAATATTGGTTGGCACTGAAACCTTCAGTTTCAACTGATTAGGGTTAACATCAGTTGTAGTTGATAATGAAGTTTGGGTTGCAACCTAAAACATACTTTTTAACTGATGTTCCAAATAAGTTGTAAATTCTGTTTGTCTATTATATAAGTTTTACTATTTTTTATAATTTTGTTGATAAAAGTTTCACTCTTTTTTTGCTCGAGATGTTTTATCGAATTTTCTCCACCATATGATTTGAATGAATTAAAATAAAAAATAAACAAATAAGGAAAAAAAACACACTTGAATATATGCGTACCTAACAAACATGACACATAGATATTACATTATGCTTATTTGTCATTTTTAAGACTGAATTTTGAGATCGAAAATTATGTAAATGATATAATAATACACATTTTGCTTAATTGGACTTAATAATTATAAAAAAATTCAAAATTCATATTAATTTTAACTCAACAAAATGTTTATTTGTTTATGAAATCTTTATTTGTAGATTTAGGATTGATCACAACTGTTGATTTATAATTAATTTATCAGATGCATATACATTGGTTTAGCTCAAAATTCATATTAATTTTAGCTCAATAGAATGTATATTTATTTATGAAATTCTCTATTTGTACATTTGAGATGCATGAAATTCGATTAGAAAAGATTTAATTTTGACTATCGACTTATAATTAATAGATCAAATGCATATATTGGCTTAATGTGTCAATTTTTGACAAATTTAGCAATTGAATGGCCAAAATATGACAAATTTCATAGCTCAAGGATATGATTTGTTATAGTTTTAAGTTTTTGGGTCAAAATGGTATAAGTTATATAGTTTGAGGGGTAAAAATGAAATTATTGGTTCAATTCCTTTAACATTTGACAGATTTAAAAACAAAAGTATCAAAACAAGACGAGTTGAATATTTAGAGGTATAATTTGCTACATTTTATAATTTATAGGCCAAAACATTACAATTTACATATTTTATGGGTCAAAAGTGAAATTAACCCTTAAAAGTAAGGTCAAGGAGAAAAGAAATAACTCTTATCACCCTTTAACTTTTAAATTTAATGTCTACTAAAAAATTTTTTTGCCTCATTTTTGTTGTGTTGTTTCTTTTATTCTCATTCACTAGACTTATCTCCTCCTCGAGAAGGATGGGATGTCCCAACGAATCAGAAAAAACTGCTTTTGGATCAGGAATTTTCCCTTATTCTTTTCTTTTCAAAAGACCCTTAGATAATTCTTTTGATTCTTATCAATAAAAAGGCCAAAAACTAAATATTTCCTTCTAAAAACTAAAAAAAAAAAATTAAAATGTCCATAATGCCCTTAAAATAGTGTGAACAAATTTCCTCCTAAATCATATGATACTTGATAAGTGACATGAAAATATTCTTAAGTAATTTCTCTGGTAGGAACCAAAGAAACTAGTCTCATGTGGATATCCTTTTTTTAGCAGTCAAATTTGCAGAAAAAAATAACTTTGACGAAATATAATGATTTTAGAACATGCACCATATGTATGTGGTGTGTGTTCCTACTAGAAAAGTCTCCATATTTTTGAAAAATTATAATCATATTTTCCCAAATGTTTTAGAAAATTATATTTTGAAAATATGTTACTACACAAATTTTTTTTAAAAAAATCGCAATTTGATTCAATTTTTTTAAACCATTGCAAATGTTTTAGTTTTTATGAATCCAATTTTACGATTTACTAGAGGGTATTTGGAATATTGATTTGAACTAGAATATTAGATTTGAATACTGTAGTGTAGGAAAGTCATTATAGATGTTTTTTTACTTTACACAATAATATATAAAGCTTTACATTGTTTTTTGTTTATACTAGTTGTTTAGAACCAAATATGTCAAACACTCGATTAATAGGGAAACAATTTACAACTCATGAGACATTTTTTTTCACTTTAAGGATTATTAAGAAGTTAAAATTAACTGAATATATTTTAATAAAAAAAGAAAAGAATTTAAGAATTGTTTACAGAATCATTCAAAATAAAATATCTACCTTTATTTGTTGCTTTGCAATTTGCCAAATTTCTCTATCAACATTAAAAGATTTCTCTATCAACATTAAAAGAAATATATATATATATATATATATATATAAATACTAGTTGGAAAGCAGGTGCTCTGAGCGTCCATATTAAACATGTTAAAAAATGAATAAAAAATTAAGAAAAAAAATAAATATATATGACATAGGATAAAATTAAGGAAAAAATATGTATGGAAAAAAGTAGAAAAATAGAAAAAAAAAAGGGAGAAAAGAGAAAAAGAAACTTTTTTTTAATGCAGGAGGAGCATCATGAGAAATTTTGTCTTACTTTATATATATATATATACATATAATATGACAATACATATAAATAATATAGCGTGAAAAGCACGTATTTTGTGTGTGTGTATTAAGCACGTTAACAAAAAAAAAGTAAAAAAAAATACGAAGGAAACAATAAATATGTATGGAAAAAGACAAGATTGAGAAAAAAACAAAGAAAATGAGAGAAAAGAGAAAGAAATAAAAAAAATTGAATAGTAAAACAAATCAAATCTAGAAACCATCACAATTGCCCGATCAAGCTTGCAGACAGCCAGAATGAGCATGTGTATAACAAGTGTGGATGGAAGAAATATTTATGTTTTATGCCATACTTTTTTGTCTGGATTCATTGTGCCACATCCAAAAAAAAAAAAAAACCATCTAATTAAATTCCACAAATAAAAAGCCAATTAAATTAAAAAAATTAATATACTTTTAGTGGCAATAAAAAACAAACTAATATACTTTTAGTGGCAATAAAAAACTATCTTCTTTTTATAAAATCTAATTTATGATTTGAGGAATATTTGGTACTATAAATTATAATATGATGATATGGCATAGTATTTTTTGCAATTATTTATTTAGTGGCGTAAATCAATTTAAATGTTATTTTTGTAACATATGTATAAAGAGCCCTAGAGGGAAAGTGAGTGACCCGATAGGCCACTGCACACACATCAACATGGGCCCCACCCCTGTTGTACACGTGGTACTGCTTCATCCAATGGCCGACACACATGCATTATAAGTGCCTCCTCTGAAACGTCTTTCAGCTCCGTAGGTCCCACCACTTTCTCCACTCTCCTAAAACGTGGAAAGCAAAATGAATTTAGTGAATTACACGTTGATACATGGTAGAATATTACAAAAAAACTTTTCGTTGTTTTTTTAATTTGGTAGTAGCATTTTGAAACCTATTCTTTCTTTATATATATGTTAAAGACAAAGATATATTTATTTACTTCTAGTTTTCTAGAGTTTTTGTCCACCAACATGTAATTTGTTGTCATTCAAACTATAGAATACGTTTCCATTCCTAATATGCTGTCATTTAGGGTAAATTTTATGAATTCCCTTGAACAATACCATTTATTTTAATATGCTTTATTTGCTTCGGAGAAAAAAACTCTCATATGACATAAGAAAACATCCGCACACATTTCTAACTAAAAATTTACAAAAAAAAAAAAAAACGACTAATTTTTATGGTCTTAAACTAGGGAAAAAACCATGACTCAAAAAACAATTGATTTCACTAGAACTTTAATAAAATACTCAAAAGAATAGACTTATATCGAGTTCTTAACTAAATAGATATATACCAATAATAAGACACAAACATATCTTTCACAAAACGTCTGCATACAATTAATAGAAAATTCTAGTTAATAAGAATCAAGAGACTTAGAGTGTGTTTGGTTTGTGGATTCAAACCACAACTTGAATCATTTTGCTATAGTATTTTCTTTCACAAAAATTTAAATTTTCATTCAAATTTTTTATTCAAATCTATGAACCAAACAGGAAAACCAATACCACTAAAACACTTTTAAAAAAATATCAGATGGAAAAAACAAGTTAGTGCTTGAAAGCAAGGCAAACACTCCAAAATTTATATGGTGCTCGAGTGAAACTAACACGCCATTTTGATGCTTCTTTATTCTTTTTTTATTATTATTTTTTGTTTTGGAAGAGACATCTTGTTATCTTTGAAGAAAATAATGTACATTGCAAAAATTCTCACTTAAGGGTAGAAACAACCTATAGATGTTTATTTGTGTTCCAGTCTAACACTTATTTCCTCAAACCACATGCATCTTCTTGTCATTCAGTTATAAAATCTTTAGTTTCTATTTGCTAATTTGCTATAAATTATCAAAAAAAAAAGAAGGAAAAAAGGCAGTGTATAGAGATAGGAAGCCCAATCTTGGAAAAATGCCTGTCGAATGAGCCCTTCAAGTGTTGGAAAAATAGTATGTAGTATAATTTTAAAATTTTTATATCAAAGTATTTTTCAAAACACAAGTTTGACACACTATATGCATAAATTAATCAGATCTTACTAACCTCATAAATGCAAAACAGCTTCCTCAATCCATGAAGAGAAGAACGTTCTAGAAGGACCTCAACCAACTAGCCTTCTTTGCTATTCTCTATCCACGGTCGGAGTGGGTGTGGGTGCACGTCGTTTAGTCTTTCTCGGTGACTCTCCTTCTAACCAATTGAGAAAACCCAAAGCTATAATTCGTGATTTATGAACAACCACTTTTCGGGGAGTTTCAAAGTCTTACCAATAGAGTCTTACTCTATATTTCTCAATTGATCTAATTAACTATGAGACTCACTCCCTATTTATAAAGGTTGGGCACAGGAGTTAGTTCTTATCAGATAAGGCATCGAAAATTCAAATCAGAATCAAGTCAGGATCAATATCTAATAACATTCGTGTAAAAACACGTAGTCCATTTATCACTTGGTCGACAGGTCGAACTGGCAGATCGACCTACCAAACTTGCTCTATCGATAGGTCGAACTAGAAGATCGGCCTGCGAACTTGCGATAAACGATCCCTATGATCCTACCCAAGATTCTTGAGATAAAGCCTCAGTTTTAATTCAAATAACTCAATAGGAAAGTTATCTGATTAAAACAGTCATATCTAGATAATCTGTAGGAAAATAAATATTCTTGATAATTCAACAAGTTTATCTTGAATTGATTTATTTAAAATTAATCCAACCAATAAACAGACATAAATTATCTGATCCTGATAATTTAACAAATTTATCTTGAATTAATTTTTTTACAAAATTAACTTAACCAAAAAACAAACATGAATTATCTGATCCTATCGAATTACAGCCAATCTGATAACTTGACACAAGTCACAATTATTGGAAAAGCATGCCATATCGTTACAGGATTTATTATGAGCTAGCAAAAGGGACCTGATGGACCAATATAGTTCAAGTTCTCGATAATTATGAAACCCAACATTCCAAATATACATTTCATAATTATCAACTCTAATACTACTACACTAAAAGCTCAAAGCTACTTTGTCGAGCTATTTAGAATTACGAAGCTCGTCTAGTTAAGTCTCTATGATATATCATGATGTATCGTATCCCCATAGGATTATCCATAATTTGCTTGAGGACAAGTTCTGTCTTACCTTCCCGATTATTTTTTTCTTACGTTCTATTATCTCATCATTAGAAAACTTACCATCCAAAGACAGTATATCAGTCGGTTATACCTATGTATCCAAATGGTTGAGCGCTCATATTTTTCAATTGCAGGATAACGCATGTAAGAAGATATCTCGACTTTTAAAGAGGAACTATGGATTCCATATCTATGAATAATAGGTCTACGCTATCAAGAGTCATGTCTCTAATATATCGGTAAGCGTACCGCTATTAAAATGTGGATGTCACCATTTGATACATCAAAAGACATAAGTCAAGGCAACGGGCCTACTATTCATTTCAAGATTAAGATACAATACATATGATTGTCTAAAGTGAATCGATTTATCAAGACAAAATTACTAATCCAAATCAATTCACCCTATGTCCTGATCCAACACATCGTCACCTATGATAATGCGCCAATGTTTCTATTCGTGGAGTCCACCTTCAATGGCCAAGACAACCTATCTTCCAATAGGGATATAGACAACATAACAATCTTTGCATGAATAAATCTCCCAACTTTATTCCTTCGTTTGCGGATCTTATGATTTAGACCGTCACCTTTAGAATCATGTCTTCTACATAATCTGTACATCATATACCTAATTCTTAAAGGTTTAAACTGACAATTTTAAACTTTTGTTTGTTTGACATACATTCAACAAATAAAAACATAAAGAGGACAACATTTGGTATATAAATAATAAATAAATTCTTTATTAATAAACATATCTCCAAAAATATATTACATTTTTACTCTTTAAGGTATGCATGCCTAACATCAAGAAGATGGACTCCTTTTAGCCATGAGTAAAGTTAGGATGACCATTGATAAGCTCTCCTATCTTTAGATAAGACCTAAGATAATAGAAACTAGGCTGATTAGGTATCACCTTGCACATAAACATGTAAAGGAACTCCCAGACCATCAACTCAGGCTTTATATGAGCCTTCCAAAGAGTTTAATCCCTTGACAAAATCCTCTAGCCATTTGGGTTAAGCTAGGGAGGAGCAATCCTAAACTTGTTAAAAATTTTCATATGAAAAGGCAGGTATGGGAAAAAGACACCGCAAGGCAGGTCATTTCAGTACATTGCAATGAACAGCCCTGATAGTTTCCTCAACGTTCGAGATGGTGATGTTACCCAATGTACTTGGTATATTAAACAAGTAGGATCGTGGAACAATAGCCTGGACAACTTTTTGACCTTTATCCTTATCAGTCATTTGTTATTTGTTCAACACAGAGAAAAAAGCCCTAATAACTAAGAAGCCCCTACCTATCGAAAATGAATAAAGCTACTTAAGGGTCAAAATCTGTATATAAACTCAAAGACCGAGTTCATCCTAAAGTCACAACATTAAACTAAAAACCCAAAAGTGAAAATCACCAAAAAAAAAAAAAAGACCAAGAGATTAAACTCCAAGTTTAAATGCCCACAGATGACATCAACAAGAGCATGTGAAATTATCCAGACCTAGAAAAGCATATAAATCAAATGAAAACATGAAACTAAGGTTAAGAAGGCAAAAAATTGCCTATATGAAACACACTAAATCTATAGAATTGACAAAAAAAAACCTTACCTAAGATGTTCCGCGAGCCTCGTGCTATTGTTTTCGAGAAGATTTGAAGAGAATAGGAGATCAGATCAGCAAGGAAAATGTTTAGGAGTGATTCAAAAGAATTGGAAAAGAGAGGAAATGAAAAATGAATCAATTTTTGGGAGTATTTATAAGAAAAAGTCATCTTGGACATTAGTTGTACGATCTACAGAAAGACTAATCTGACAGAGGAACTGAGCTTCCTATCCAATAGTTGAGATTTGGAGGAAAAATGTAGCTCTGAATCGACAGCCATGATGCCTTTTCTTGACACATTTCAAAACGGTTGACATCCATAATTTGAGAGCCCAATAATCAAGGTGTCTCTTTAGCTCCACGATCATTATCAATTGTCACAAGACGCATAGGTTCTTCAACAAGAGATTGACTAAGTTTGATCACAGAAGACCTTGGGGCACTTCATTTATCGACCAAAGAAGTAAACCGAGCTAGGGGCAATGTTTGTCGGGTCATCAAAAAAGGCCTAAGTCGGTTATTAGGCCCAAGATGGCCTAAGACGGATCCCCACATTGCCTTGGTGATATTCTAAAAAACATGTTGTCAAATAATACTCGAGAGGGTTAAGATGGTTAAACTACGTCCTTATTCAAATAAGAAGTTCTCTAAGATGGCTATAAGCAATCAATTTTATCAGAATTCACAGAATCAAAGATATTCAGAAAAGATAAGTCCTATAAGAGATCAGAGTGATGTCATTTAGCTAATGAGATAGGAGATTAGTATATATTTGAATTTAAATTATACTCAAAGAGTAAGGCTATGGTTGACCCTAGAAAACTATAAATAGAGGCTAGCTCTAGAAAGCAGCCTAGGTTCAATTCTTAGCACAAATCCTTTGTAAATAATTTTCTCATAATGAAATCCTCATAGTCGAGAAAATCTAAAGTAGATGTAGTCTTTAGTTGAGGTGAACATTTATAAACTCTAGTGTATTCTTGCTATTATTTTCGTTTAGTATTTTATTTACTTCATTCGTGAGTGATTATCTCGATGAGGAATTGAGAGATTCTTGTTTGACAGGTTTTACTTATAAATAAATACAAGATTAATGATGGGAAAGCTTGAGGAATGGCAGTTTTGGATTTTTATCACATGATAAACCGATTAAATACTAACAAAATGTTCTATTGAAATTGTCTCTAGAGGTCAAGGATAATCTACTAGGTTACCTCTAGGATTCCATTAGATATCATCAGAAGTTAATAGTGACCTTCAGCAATTGATGGTAACTAGTCATTAAAGAGTAATATGATTGATCAATGGCACAATATCATTGGTCTTCTTTGGCATCATCACAAGAGAGTAGTTTTTTAGATGAACATCAATAATTTACTAGATTATTTTGTCTTTTTTCTATAGAATCACTACTCTTTAGTCAATGGCATCCATGACCATTGCTTTCTTCCCTCGACCCATGGTTGTTGCCCCTGTCACAAGCCCAAATTCTTTGTTTTGTCACCATCCTACCTCGTCATTGCATAACCAGCCTAGTCTTATTATTGTGTGACCAACCAGACTCTTCATCGTCATGAGCTTATTGCGTAAGCCTCTCATTGCATAAGCTAGTCTCTCTAACATGCAAGCCAATCCTCATCCATCATATGAGCCTCCCATCATGAGCCAATCCTCCTCCGCTCGAGTCCCTTTCCATCATAAGTCCCTTTGTTAAAAAAACCACAATTAAAAGGACTTTTTTTTCCTACTAAGTTTTGTAAAATGGGACTAATTTTTGTGTATGTTAAAACTAGACTTGTCATGTATGCTAAAACTGTAGTTAATATACATATATATATTTGAAAAAATGTACTTTTTAATTAGATATTGTTAGCTTTTGTGATATAGTAATGGTACTTTAGGGAATTTAATATAAGTTTAAATCACAGGCATTGTATGTGATTTGTTCCCTAAAAAATCTAAAAGGAATTTTTGATTTTAATGTGAAGTGAAGGAGTAGGTACTCCTTTGTTTTCTCCTTTGTTGACATTTGAAAGAAGAAAACAAATGGGATAAGAAAGGAAAAAGAAAGAAAGGAAAAAAGAAGACAAAATAGGAGGAAGAAAAAGAAAGAGAAAAAAGAAAGAAAGAAAGAAAGAAAGAAAGAACATGTTTTGAATACGTAAATTAAGAGGGAGCTCACCTATAAATTAATCTCCCCTTCTTCATGCACAGCATCCCATTCCATCCCTATTCTTTAAATTCCTTCTTTAGAGTGTAAGTATTCTCTTTGAGTGATTATTGTGAGGTGTTTCTCCTATTTCTTTAAGAGAGAGGTTTCTGTTGGTTTTTCCTTGTAATCTAGATGGAAGATTATTTTCCACATTTTAATAATGATATCCTTCTATATTTGCCACATGGACATAACCAAATTTGGATGAACCACGCTAAATACTTTTGTCCATGTTATTTTTATTTCATTCATTTTTGGTCTTTGTCGTCCCAACAAGTGGTACCAAAGCCAAGTTTGTGGTATAGTACACTGTTCATGTATACGGCACTATTTATCTATGCTAGTTAGAGTGAAATGGTAGTAGTCGAGCAGGTCATGGTGAACAAGATAACTGTAAAGTTTCAAATAAAAAGATCAACAGAAGCATTTTCACGTTGTGGAAAATGAAGATGTAAGCAATTTGGCGAAAAGGTAATTGTGTGGTGGCTATCCATGATAGGCTACAAGAAATCACAGATGATGGAATGAGATAGATAGCAATGCTAGTGCAAATTTACACCTGGCAATGGAAGATGGAGTACTATTAAGTATCGTAGAGAAGAAGATAGCAAGAGAAATTTGGCATATTCTGATGAAGTTGTACGAGCTCAAGTCACCCCACAACAAGACCTTTTTAAAGAGAAGATTATACACTTTTCAAATGGCAGAATCATCTGTTACCAGTTATATCAACACTTTAAATACCCTATTTTCTCAGCTCATATCATTTGGGCATGTAACAGGGGAAGGCAAACATGCAGAAATTCTATTTTAAGGTTTACCAGACTCATATGATCAACTCATCATCAACTTCACCAACAATATCCTCATAGAATACTTAGTCTTCGATGATGTTGTAGTTGCAGTTCTAAAAGAAGAAAGTCGGCACAAGAACAAGGAAGACAGGTTGGCAAGCTTATAGCAGGCAAAGGTTCAGACGATGATGAACGAGAGATCAAAAGAACGTGGCCCCAGTGGGAGCCAAAGTCATGGTAGATCAAATTCCAAAAGTAAGAATAACATCAGGTGCTATAACTGTGGCATAAAAAGGCACATGAAAAGGATTGTTGAAGTAAGAAGAATGGCGAAAACAATTCTCAAAGGGAATGTAACAAGTACCTCAAATAAAGGTGATGTTCTATATAGCACGACAATAACAATTGCTAAAGGCAGACAGAAGCTCAGTGATGCATGGATCATGGATTTAGGAGCAACATGGCATATGGCTTCTTGAAGAGAATAGTTTCACCAATGAACTAATCTTAGGAGGGTCTGTATTCATGGGAAATGATCATGCCTAAGAGACCATTGGAATTGGCACTATCAAAATAAAGATACATGATAGTACTATTCGCACCATACAAGGGGTACGACATATGAAGGGTCTGAAGAAGAATATATTGTCTTTGGGACAATTAGATGAAGCAAAATGTAAAATCCATATAGAGAAAGGGATCATGAGATTGTTAGAGGCGCTCTTGTGGTTATAAAGGTAGAGAAGATGGCTGCTAATCTCTACAGGCTTTTGGGAGAAACACACCAGGAAGGAGAGTTATCTGTTACATTGACTAGTTCAGGAGAAGAATTGGCAATGATGTGACATTGTAAGCTCGGTCGTATATTAAAACAAAGCTTAAAGATTCTCTCTAAACGAGGACTACTGCTTGGGCTCAAATTGGTAAAACTATCATTTTTGTGAGCGTTGTGTTATAAGCAAACAATACAGATAGAAGTTCAACACATCAACAGCTAAGTGCAAAGGAATCTTAGATTTGATCCACGTAGATGCTTGGAAAGCACTGGTTTTGTCCCTAAGAAGGCAAGATACTTTGTATCTTTTATCAATGATTGCTTCAAGAGATGTTGGGTGTATCCAATCAAGAAGAAAGCAGATGTGTTTCTAGTCTTCAAAGTATTCAAAGCATGGGTAAATGTTTAAGAACCGACAATGGAGGAGAATATACCGACAATAATTTTAATACATTCTATCAAAACGAAGGCATCAAAAAGGCAATTCACAATGGCATACACTCCTTAGTAAAATAGACTGGCAAACCGGATGAACAAAACCTTGTTAGATAAGATGAGGGTTATGTTGAAGACTGCAAGACTAGCAAAGTCATTTTGGGCAGAAGCAATTAGTACCACCTCTTATGCAATCAATCGGTCTCTATCAACTACGATTGATCTAAAGACGCCAATGGAGATATGGACCAGTGAGTCAGTTGATTATTCTCGTTTACATACATTTAGGAGTTTAGTGTCTACAATGCACAACGACCAAGAAGGATTGAAGTTAGACCCACAATATAAGAAATCTATCTTCTTGAGTATGTTGATCGAGTCAAAGGGTATCGCTTGTGGGATCCCACTGCCCACAAAGTTGTCATCAACAGAGATGTAATATTTACAAAGGTAAATTGCAAGAAGAAAAGGGAGATGATAGCACTTTGAAAGTGAATCCAGATACTACTACAATTCAGGTGGAAGATAAGCTAGAAGAAGATCAGATTTTTTTTGAAGCAACACTAGAGCATGAAGAACCACTTGAGGCTGAGACTTCTGAAGTTCATCGATCATCTTGTAAGTGCAAACTGCTGGCTTGGCACTCAAATTAAATAACTAAGAGCAATATTGCATATTGCCTATTAACGAAGGAGGGAGAGTTGTCAGCTGTCCATGAGGCTATCAAAATGCCTGATGCATCCTTGTGGATGGCAACAATGTAGGAAGAGTTGGAAGCCTTAGACAAGAACGAGACATGGGAGCTTGTTCCGTTACCATAAGGAAGGAAAGCCATCAGAAGCAAATTGGTCTATAAGATCAAGCGTGATGGTATAGAATTCAATGAGATATGCTAAAAAAAAGGTATAAATTTCAATGAGATATTTTCTCCTGTAGTTCGACTCATAACAATCATAGCAGTTCTAGCGATGTGTGCTATGGTTGACCTAAATCTAGAGTAGCT